>PVJX010014654.1:0-44365 GCA_004027295.1 Dolichotis patagonum | reverse complement strand
TTGAATGTCTACTTTACATGTTTTAACTTTGTAAATTGAACAACTATTTCCAAGAAGTCAGTATGTAATTTGTCAAGCAATAATTTTTTTAGGTTTTTTTGTTGTTGTTCTTTTCCTTTTTTCCTTGGAATACTGTATTGTTGCTACCCTTTATTCTGTTTTGTTTTGTTTTGTTTTTTTCTCTTTAAATAAAATTATTTAAAAAAAATAAATGGGATTTCTGTTTGGCCTCAGAGTTTATGCATGAAACTATTATGACATGCCATCATCCCTTGAGAGACAGGCAACCATAACAGAAACAGTTATTATAAACCTAAGAACAGTGGCCATCGTTTACTGGCTACCTGCTGGGCAGCTGATGTGCCAAGTGAGTTCCACAGATAATTAACAGTGCTGAGGTTTTGGTGCCCAGCTCTGGACCTGCTGCACTGCCTCTTCTGATTTATTTTTCTCTATGGAATCATTCAGCATATATGACATGTATTTGTTTGCTTGCCGTTTTCCCCCTGACCGGGCACACTCGAATACATCTTAGAACAGGTTTGCACACCGTGCACTGGTGACGTTTGGCATGGCTCAGTCTGTTATGGGAGGCTGTCTTGTGCAGCATCCTTGGCCCCTGTAGCACCCTCTTCCCACCCCAGGTCGTGACAACTAAAAATGTCTCCAGACATTGCCAGATGTCGGGCTCACTGGGCCCTAGTTGACAGCCACTGCCCTGGGACGTAAGTGTCAGGTAGCCTCATCTCTGCTTGGTCTAGAACAGCCCCAGGCTAAGTCAGGGAATGCATGGCACCAAGAATCAGCATTTACTGGGAAGAACATGACTGCACAGGCATTGCACCAGGCACTGTGACACCAAAGTCACCACTCAACTTCACCATGCTAGAGCCCGCTAAGTAAGATGTGGCTGATCTTCTTGAAGTTTGGGGTAGGGGGTTCCGAGTTGCTCAATCGGGTATCTGCTCCCAAACAAGAGGTCATGAGGCTGGGCTCTCCTACCACAGAGGTGTCCACACAGCCAGCCTTGACCTAGTTCCAGGAGAGAGACAGCACTGGACGCCCGGACCATATGGCCTGCTGCTTTATGTTCAGGCTCTTTCTTTGGGGCCTAGACATTAAATTTAACCCTTGAGGATGATCTCACACAGTGAATTTGCCGACGTGGGAGCGCCTCTTTCCTAGCATCACACAATGTCTTAACAGGCTTTTAAGTTCCTAGTAAAAGTGTACTGGAGAATTAGTGGGGTTGATATATGAGTGGATAATAGTTTTTGAACTTAAAACCTGTAGTCATGAGGAAATCAAGGGCTCAGGGACACAAAGCACAATCCATGCAGAAACGTAGAGGAGAATTTCCATCCTTCCCACCCCTGGGGACCAGAGAGCTCCTTTCTTACCTTAATGTCGCTGCGATTGGACTCCGGCAGGGACAGGCGGAACCTGTGGGGAAGCAGGAAGAAATTAAGCAAAGGAGGGGGTGCTTTTAAAACAATAAGAAACCAAAAAGAAAGTGGATTTTTTTTAGTTCAATAAACACTACTTTTAAAAGCCACACAAACAAACTTGCAAGGTTCTGTTGCATTCTCCGCCCCTGTATTTTGTTTTAGAACCTTGTGGCTCCCCAAGTGCATTTGCTGAACCATGGGCCTGACTGACTGTTTGCTGGCAAACCAGCATGCAAAGCAATGGGAAGAAACAGCCTTCAGGTCCTCCGGCTCTGAACCTCAGCTTTGCACCTGTCTGAGCCCGTACTATAATCACAGTGTACTTGTCTGTAAGTCCTACGCTCAGTCTTGGTGACAAGCTCAGGAGGCGGTGGTCTCCCTGTCTGCCTCTCTCCCTATTTATCTTGCAGTACTAAGGTATGACTGTTAATCCTCATGTGGCAACTCCATGGAATTAAGAAATGTCTAGCAGATTACTGGAGTATTCTTCTGGGTTCACCCAGGTGTGTCACGGAGGGTGGCCTTGGGGACTGTGTCTAGTCCCTCACCCCTTCCACTCTGGTGCCGTCCCTGTTCTACTTCCGGCTCCCATGAACTGAGCAGCTCTGCTCCTCCAGCCACCCCCACCCACCGTGTTGTTTCTGCTCGGAGACAGTGGAACCCTGAAACGGTGACCGGTGACCATTAAGACCTCTCTCCCTCTAACCTGTGGTGTCGGGTAGCAGGAGTCCATCCCCACAGCAGGGAAAGCGGGCTGAGATGATGGGGAGCTGGGGGGTGGGCCCACCTGAGGGCCACTGTAGCCTGACCTGCACAGTTTTTAAAGTCACAGCATGCAGAGGAACCCTAGCAACAAGAGCATTCTGATGTGAAAGGGTGTGACAGAACTGTGAGCAGAATGCCTGAGTTCGAATCCCACTTCTGTCCTTACTCCGTAGACTTCCCTGATCTCTCTGGATCCCAATTTGCACAACTATAAATTACAATATGGACCGTACTCACCTTACACTGCTGTACAAGACCTGAATGAGATAATTCACATCAGATGCTCAGTGCTGGCATCCCCTTAGCACCACAGATGTGAAGCATTTTTCTTAGGCGTGGGAACCTAAGGCCAGCTCGTAAGGCCCCAAACCAGGGGAACGCTTGCACAGGCCCACACAGTGAAGGTCCCTCGGTAAGGGTGGCTGACACGGTTATCCTGGTGCTCGATGTTTTTACAGGGGATTCGCACGAGAGTGCTGAAGGGCAGCATCACCTCTTCCCCAGCTTTGCTAAGGGCCAATTCACAGCTCTCCTTTCTGATACACATTGTGATAGCGATACAAGGAAGGAGCACTCAGTGGAGAGGACTCCTTTATGTAGCAGGTGGGTAAACTGAGGCCCAAAGGGGGGAAATGTCAGTAGCACATCTGGAAGCCAGATCTCTTCGCCCCCACCCCGGAGGTCCCTCGTGAAAGGCTGCTGCCTCAGCTTGCTTCCCCTTTGGCTCATACTTGCTCCGGCTTGAAGCCTCACTTCGGCACTAGCCCTCTACTGAGTCTCCGGTCTTTTTTTTTAAGTCTTTTTTTTTCCAGTGCTGGTGACTGAACATAGGAATTTCACACTGACTATATCCCCACCCTTTTCTTTTAACTTGATGTAGGATCTCACTGGGTTGCTAAGTTATCCGGCTGGGCTTGAATTTGTGATCCTCCTGCCTCAGGCTTCCAGAGTGTTGGGATTGTAATATGTGTGCCACCACACCCGGCTTTGTCTCCAGGTTCGATCTTCTCCAGTGTGTCTTCCACACGGTTCACAGAGGGAGCTTTTTTACAGGTCTGAAGAGAACGCTTCTGATCGAAGTTCTATACTGGCTCGGGGCAAAGTCCAAGTCACTTAATTGGCACGAGACCTCCTGTGCCCTGGATGCCAGGTGCCTCTTCAGCTCATCTCTTTATTCTCCCCCAATTTTACCATCATGAGCCCTGAGCTGCTCCATGCTGTGCTATTTTATTTGCCAGGCTCTGTAGATCCAGTCCCACAACAGATTTTGCCTTCAAAACACATCCCTAAAAATCCTTAAAAGCTCATAAACAGCAACAAAAAAGTAATGGCACCATCATGGCATACTGAGACCCCCACAAGGCCAGGAGCGGGGTGGGGTGGGGTGGGGTGGGCAGAATCCTGGGCCCCTGGCCTGTCACTCGTCTGAAGCTTGATTTGAGCTTCCTCCTAATGCAGTCAGGGACCTGAAAGTGGTGTTTTTCACTTGTGTCTACAAATGCCCAAGGGATAAAAGTAAAAAAAGCTTGATTTTAGGCCGTGAAACTGGTGAAAGCCTTCCGTGTGCTGCACACAGGCGCGGAGTCACTCAGGGAGGGTGTGTCCTTCGTCCCTGCCCAGCCTACAGCATCACCTGTCCAAACCGAAGGCACCAGGGACGTGCAGCAATGCCCAGAATCTCCCCTGCTCTAAATCTACAGCCACCTTGGAGTCCAGCAGAGCCTTGCATGACTGCCACTGCCCCTCAGGTTTCCCGGTTTCAACCTGAGCCATGAAACCAGCGCCGAGCCGGTAACCAACAGGACCCGGCCCGCCCAAGCTGGCCCTTAAGAGCTGGCCTCGGGCTTTGCAGGTGGGCCACCCCAAACCCGAGTCGGAGTGCAGCGCTCCAGCTACTCGAACCTCTTCTATGAGCTCGTGTTTTCCTTTGAATTTCCATCTCTGTTAAAGCAAGGACCCCCACTGGCTGTCGTCGGCAACGTGATGGTGATGAATCACTGGGCCTCAACACCACTCACAATTAGATGTAAGTTATATTTAAAGTTGACGGCACTGGAAATACTCAGAACTTTAGGCCAGCATCTCCAAACATAAAATGACTGAGGAAGACCGGGAGACAGCTGGGAGGTGTTTCCCTGCATGCGCCACCACGCTCTGGGCCTCTCTGCGGGCTCAGACAGTTCCCTCCACATGGACTCTGCCCCTTCCTTTCTCTTTGTCTGGTATTATGGTCTAGATCAAAATGGTCCCGCAGGCTCTCAGGTTTAAAGGTGACTGCATCATGGGAGTTAAAGCTGACTTGTCAGGAGGTGGGGACGGTGGGAGGAGGTACGTCATTGTGCTGGTGGCTGGAAGGGTTTGTCCCCCTCCCCGGCTCCTCCTTTCTCTCCCTCTTCCTGTCCTCCATGCTGTGAGCAGCTCTCCTCTGCTAGACCCCTCTGCCAGGCTGTCCTGCCCTGGAACCAGCCCCCTACGGACTGAGATGAAAGCCAAGAGCAACCTCATCTTCCTGAAATTGGGTGTTGGGTATTGTGTGCCAGCAGTGAGGAGGTGACTGGGACAGCTGGGTGCTGCTGTGTAATCTCCATCCTTCCTCTTCCAAGAGCCTTCTGTGACAGTTAAAGAGCAGATTCCATAGGAAGACGCTCGCTTTCAGTCAGGTAGCATGGGTTAAGTTTGAGACAGCTTCAGATTGATAACTGATAATAAATATTCCTTATTGGTAACTAATAATCAACCTCAGAAAAACAGCTAAGTCAGGCAAGGATCAGAGACAAGGTCATTCGCACTGGCACTGGGGCTGGAACTGGTCAGCAGGGGACCAGAGCTTGGAGAGCTCTTTGAAGGCTCCCGCTGAAGCAGTGAGAAGGTGGTGCCTCCCCTGGTCACACCCCTCTCCTGATGGCCCCCTGCAGGGTGGCAGGACTCCGTCATAACCTGCCTTTCTCTCCTTGCACGCCCACGCCATACCAGCCATCTCCGGAGGGCAGTGCATGACCTTGTCTGGGGTTTCCATGGCCCAGGCTGTCCATGTCTCCCAGCACCATCTTACTTCTGTGTACTTCCTGGCTGGCTAGACACACTGGCAGGTTTGTTCACTAATGGGCTCTAAGTGCAGGGAAGCAGGGAGCAAAGAGCAAATCCTCCACCTCCTGACTGGAAAACAGACAAGCTCACCTCTGGCCACGGGGTGGCGCCTGACCCCAGTACTTGACTTCCTCCTCCCATAGGCCAACCAACCCGTTCTAGGAAGGGTGCTCCCGAGAGCCAGTTCTTACTGCAGAGGCGGAGTCAATGGTGAGAAAAAGAGCTCTCACGCAGCCCCACCCCGCAGACATATACACGCCTCTCTCAGGCTGCGACCTAGCTCAGTGACAGAGCACAGCTTAGCACGCATGAGGCCCTGAGTTCCATTCCTAGTGTGTGCATGCACACATGCACTCTGTGCGTGTGCACACACACATACACACACCCCATGCAAACATATGTTTGTTTAAAAGTTTTAGAGAAAGCTTATTTCCTGGATTGAAAACTGGCTGGGCGAGGTGACACATGCCTGTAATTGCAACTATTTAGGGGGCCAAGGCAAGAGGATCTCAAGTTCGAGGCTGGCCTGGGAATTTAGCAAGACCCCATCTGTCTCAAACTAAAATAAAAAGGGCTGCAGATGTAGTGTTAGATCCCCCTCCCCGTCTGAGAGACAGCACAGTCATCACGGCAGCGGTTCAAAGCTGGGCCCTGATAGTGCGCACCTCCTTCTTCCCAGAAGCCCCTATGGCTTCTCCCTCCCAAAAGTCTGCCAAAGCTCAGGAGTGTGAGGATTTACCCAATCCCCTGCACTCTCACAAGATAAATCAGCTCGCATCAGTTCCCAGAGCCATCCCTGTCAGAGTCTATATTAGGCAGAACCTGCCCTGTGTCTGCAGAGAGCTGCCACGGCCTCCTCTGTGGTGACTCCCTCTGTGCCCCCCTCTCATTAAACTATTTTCTTACCTACTTGCCTCCTTTAATATTCTGCGCTGCTCTAGATTGAGTACAATGTTTCCACTCAGTCAGCAGCTCAGGGGTAGATCCCCTGCCTTGGTTACAGGAGGCCCTGGGTCCAATCCCAGCACTGCAAGGCAGCAACACCAGCAGCAGCGACATAGCAAAGCGCACAGTGAAGCTTCGTAGGAGGTCATCCGGGACCTGGGTTTGTACATAGGCACGCCAACAGCCACAGGTACCAGCAATGACGGACAGCGAGGTCAACCCACCTCTCATACCACCAGCTGCTGTTTCTGTCCCTGCGTGTCACTAGCAACCCCTTGAGGGCAGAGATCCAGTCAGAGTGACTGCTCGCAAGGCTGAGTACAGTGCCCCGACTGCTCACTGACTCATCTAGGAGACACTGAACCCCAAACGTGTGCTGGTGCTGGGAGGGTGCTGGAGAGATGACTGAGCAAAGCCGCTAGGGCCCGGTTCTCCCGTAGGAGAGTGGGAGGCCGCGGTCAGTCAGACAAGCCCATTAATTAAGGCCTCAGTGCCGATCAGATAATGCTCTGGAGGAAAGAAACAAGTGTCACTGAGTCACAGTGACAGGCTCAAACTGACTTGGTAAGCACAGGAAGGGGTCGGGGGGGGGGGATCCTGGGACTGAACTAAGGATGCGCAGAGTCCAAAGGCAAAAGCAGGAAGGAAGAGGGGACAGAGAGGTGCAGAAAGCACAGCAGAATGGAGCCAAAGGAGCCAAGCAGGGTTGGCCAGGCCGTGACTATGCTCTAAGAGGAAGGGCCCCTGGCGGCACCTGAGAGGCGATGACGTCTGTGTCGGGTGACTCCCACCCCACTGCGGAGTGGAGCAGGGGCCGGAGGCCAGGCTCCAACAGTGCACAGCAGGTGCCAGGCAGGGAGGAAGGCTGCGTTTCCACCTCTATCAGCAGCGACGGTGGGGAGTGGTGGAGGACAACACACGCAGTGTGGAGTGGGCCGCTCCTTTCCAGGTCCACACACCACAGAGACTGAGGGCAGGAATTAGAAAAGGGGAGCAAACCCGAATGGCGGAGGTGTGCATCTGTGTGTGCACGTGTGCGTGAGAACTGGGGGACGTCTTTGGGGACACACTTGGCCTTCAGGAGAAGCTCTCAGCACACGCCTCCAGCCTGTCCTTGAGCACCGGTAACTGCTGGCTGACTGTGCATTTGTCCCTGGCTGTGAGCCTCGGGATCCACTGTCCCTTTCTCTACCCTCTGGGATAGTTCAGGGCATACGACATGTGCTCCGTGAATTCTTACTGAATGGTCACAGAAAGAAATGAGCACAAAGGACAGGGGCGGGGAGTCTTAGTGAGAACTGGAGTCACTTTGAGTTGAGACAGCCTAAAGCAAATGTTTGCTTTCGGGGCCAAGGCTGGCTGGCTTGAGAGGTGGGACTGGTCCTAGGACAGCGTTTAGCCCCAGGGATGAAAGGTTTGGAGGAGGGAAAGGCATTGGAGGCATTGCCCTGTCAACACGCCCTCTCACCCTCTTGGGATAAGAGCCCCCCACTCTGCCCATGCTCCAATCTCAGTGCCTCCTGCGCCCTGAAATTCTCCCAGTGGGTCTAGGAGAAAGATCCTGTGGGGTTTCCTCCTCAGGAGCCACCCTGGTAGCGTCCTCCGAGGGAAGGTGCAGGTGGGGGCCGGCTCCACTGCAGGTGAGAGCACCGTCCCAGCAGGCAGAGTCTGCCCTGCCCACAGTCGTTTCCTCCTGGGTTTCTGCTCCGAGGCTCACTCGGGGGTTGCTCAGCAGCCAGCAGCTCCATCTGCTTGCAACCAGTTGGACTTGTATTTTCTGACTGCATTGGGGTGTGTGTGTGTGTGTGCGCGTGCGCACGCGTGTGCATGTGTGTCGATGGCAGTGGGGTGGGGTACAGTTTGGGAACATCTGGGGCCTCAGTCAGAGCAACATAAATGAAAGTTTTCAAGTTCTAAATGCTTCCAGCAACAATGTACATTTGATCGCTGAGAGTTTTGTGTGTGATGATTAAGCAGAAAGGGTTAGAATTAAGTCAACCAGATGAGGCCCACAACAGGGAAGCACCGTTTAACTCAACCTCCAAAGTTACCTGCAGAATGTCAGCAGCATGACCAGCCTGCCCCGAGTTGCCCCCAGAGCTGAGTTTGTAGCGAAAGGCACCCCTGAGACAGAGCAGTAAGAAGCTGCTTTGTGACTCGAGGGCCAACTCTGGCTTTTTAGGCCAACCTGACTGAATGGGTCTCTTGGGACCAATTTCTCCCTTATTTGGTCAAACTTGGATCCTACAACAGGAACAGAGAAGGCAATAGTACAGCTGCTAGCAATGCTGACACGCATCGTCTCTTCCACCCAGACCACAACCAGGGGAAGAAGCGCTGCTTTGCCACCAGGAAACCGATCCTTAAAGAGGTTCAATCATTTGCTCAAGGTTGCATAGCTGGCCAGCAACCAAGGTGGAATCCAAACCCAGATATGCCTGCCCTGGACGCTCTGCTTTGAACTAGACATTTCCAAAGACGCTGGGCTTGTTACTAGTGTTCCCAGCCCCAGCTTTCTTTGCCTTCCCACCACTCCATTCCAGCAACCTGAAAAGAATTGCATGCTTTTTCCATTTCAGGAAACCATGGAGCCGTCAACCATGGACTGAGCTCTCCAAAACCGTGGGCCCAGGAAGCCGTCCTCCTCTGGGCAGTGTATGCTCGTACTTGGTTACAGTGGTGAAAAGCTGACTAACATCAAAGGCAGGATAAGGTGGGGAGTAGATGCTGGCAGCTGTGAAAAGAGCTCACATTCTGGCCAGCCCACTCAGGAGTCCTGTGACCTTGGATAAGTTACTTCCCCAGTGAACATCCAAGAAGGACAGTAAGTGGCCTCCAGGGCTGTTCGCTTAATCTGCACGCATTCACCGAGCACCGTGTCAGGCTCTGGAAGGCAGAATTGCAAGACTGAAGTGAAGTAATACAGGTACAGTGCTGGCACAGGACCTAAAGAGATTAAAGGCTAAATCTTAACGAGGAGGATCCCACTGTAGACCAGAAGGCGCTCTCTCCCACAGCCACCCCAGGGCAGGGGCCAGGGTGAGCTGTATCTGAACAGGACTCCTGAAATAACCTCATAGGTGTGGGAGGGGGCAGTTTGGTGTAGGACGCTTGTCTACTGTGGGTTTACCCTCACGTCTCACACACACACACACACACACACACACACACACACACGACCTTGTACAATTCATCACTCTTGGCTGACGTTGACTCCAAATTTCAGGTAAGTTCATAGCACACGTTTCTTGAGCACTTAACAGACTTTCTGACGAGTGTGCACTCACACTGTCGTGACTGACTGCTACAGCGGCTTCACCGGAGCACTGCTTTCCAGAGGAAACGGGGACCCAGAGAGGTGAAGGAAATTACCTGAGAGGACACAGCTGTAACGGCAGTGCTGGGCTCTGCACCCAGCTACTCCACCCCAGGATGGGCCGTCGTCCTCACTGCCTTCAAATAATCCCGCCGACGGGGTTTGTCTCTGCATCTCACATCTGTGCAGCCGGCTCTGGGTGGCTCCAGCGGGGCGTGCTTAGGAAGGCTGAGGGGCTTGGGAGCTTCTCTGGAGACCCTGAATTCCTGGTTCTCCTTGGGGACAGCCTGCAGACCTCCGCCCATGCTGCACCTGCCCTGTGTGTTCCTAGGACGCCGGCGAGGCCAAACCTGCTCATCCTGAGAGTCAAGGCCGGCCTGGCCGAGCGGAGGAGCCGGTGGGGTGGCGTGGGAGGCTGAGGTCTGGCCCTGGGTGCCAGGTGGGTGGGGCCCTGTTGCTGAGTCTGCTGTGAAGCCTGCTCCGTGCTACCCAGGCGTGCGAGGACACAGCCTCCCTTCATGGTGGCCTGCACCCACCTCGGGCCCTGCTTGTTTTATCTTGAAATTCCGCCTGATTTTTCCACTGGGACCCCACATTTTCACTCTGCAGCGGGCCCTGCGTGACGTAGCTGGTCCTGCTGGAGCCCTGCTAAAGCCTCCTGACCCTGCCTCCCAGGGGACCGAGTGGAAGGGACATCAAAGCGGTGATGGCGATCTCGGGGCCTGAATTCCCGAGATTGGTGCAGGCAGGGATGCAGGAGGCTGGAGAAGGAAGTTACGGCTTCCTCGGGTGAGTGGGTCCGTGTAGGAAACTCTGCTAGGGCGCCAGAAGTGTGGCCATGAGATTATTTGAAGTTCTGGGCCAGCCTCAGCCAGGGAACAAGGTGCTCACTACACACACACACACACACACACACACGCTTGCCTGGTGCTGGGGATCAAACCCAAGGCTTCACCATTAGCCATTCGAAGCCTGTTTCTCAGTTCCTCCCCACAAGACCCCTGACAGCACTGGTGAGAACAGGAGGTGAGGTCAGGGCCAGCGCACCGCACTGCACCGTGGGAATATGCTCTCTCCGCCCCACAGGGAGCAAAGCCAGCAGGTGGGTCCAGACAGGTGGCGAGACCACAGCCGAAGCCCCATCTTACGGACCTCCTCCCTCCACGCCCACCCCACCAACGCCAGCGCATGGCACCTGCTTGGGTGAGGACAGTTCTGTCTTGGGCCGGCAGCCTACAGCCTCCCCTTCCCCAGCTCCGGCCTCGTGCTCCCCCTGCTGCTTCCTGTCCTCCAATGGCCTGAGGTACTCCTGAGTCCCCAGCGTCCCCTGAGACTAGGTCAGGCCACTGGTCCTCCCCTTACAACCTCGAACACCTGGTCACCTCCCCTCTGGTTTTCCGCCTTGTGTCCTTTCTGCTTCCTGCCCACTCACCAGTTAGAACTGACAAAACACCACACATCCACTCCACCTTGGGGTCCCATGATGCCCTGGAGCCACGGCCACCCATGGCTTCTCAGGCCTGAGCTACTGTTGCTTTGGGGCTCCTTTCTTTCATTACAAAATTTTTAACAATTACATTTTACAACTGTGATAGTGCAAAGCAGGTATAATCAAGTCTGGACTGTGCTCTTTTTAAATTATTTCTTATTTAAAACTATATGCCTAAGATGGCACCAAAGGCCAAAAAGGAAGCTCCGCTTCTCCCGAAGCTCAAGCCGAAGCCAAGGCTTTGGAGGCCGAGAAGGCCGTGCTGAGAGGCGTCCACGGCCACGGAACGAAGAAGGTCTGCACAAGACCCACGTGCCACAGAACCAAGACACCGCGGCTCCGGAGGCCCAAACGCCTGGGAGAAACAGGCTTGACCACCGCGCCGTCCTCCAGCTCCCCCGGCCGTGAGTCAGCCAAGAGGAAGACAGAGTGAGACTCTGTCCCAAAATTAAAAGCAGCTGGGGAGGCAGCCCAGGGTAGCTCGTCCCTGGGTTCCAGACCCAGTACCATGAAAAGAAAAAAGGACACATTTTCCTGGGCCCCCAAGGGAGGGTGGGCTCCGGGCACTGCCCTCGGACCCCTTGAAGGAGCTGGCTCTGCTCGGAAGGCCTGGCTGACATCCTGTCCCTCGGGTAAACCGCACTGCGGGTGCCTTTTAAAAACCGTATTCTTTTCACTGGAAAAAGACAGCTACAAAGAATATTTTTATGAAAAATGACAGCTCCACCCATTCCTCACCGAGCGGCCTGCTCCCTCGTCCAGAGGCAAAGCTGTTTTCCACGAGCGTCCTCTGTAGGCCAGGAAGGTTGTGTCCTGCTCTCTCCACTCAACAGGCCTTTCTGGGAAACGTGCCCCCGTGTCCCACGGGCTGCTTAGCCCTCAGCTTGACTTCCAGTGCCCTGCAGCTCTGCCGCCCCCTCACTCCTGACTTTAGTCCAGGCCGTCCGAGCCCTCTCTAAACCCCTCTGCGCCGAGCAGGACTCAGCTCTCAGCCCGAGGCCAAGCAGGAAGGTAGGCTTTGCAGGTGTCCTCCCGAAAGGCCACCGGCATTCAGGGGCCTGCCCCTGCCCTCCCAGTCACCCTGTACCACCTGCTGCAGTGCCCAGCTGGGCTGTGCTCACGGCACTCTAGGGTCAGCGACTGACGGACCTGACCTCCTGACTTTACAGACGAGCACCCTGGGCATCAAAGACGTTAACAGACGTGATCACAATCATAGAGCCAGTGAGAAGGGGGCTGCAGGTTGGGTCCTTAGACCCTGAAGATATTTTTTTATCCAGACAGGGTCTCACTATGTAGTTCTTGAACTCACTACATAGCCCAGACAGACCTCAAACTCCTGGTGATTTTCCTGCCTCAGCCTCCTGAACGCTGGGATTACAGACATGCGTCACCACAGCCAGCAGGCCCCAAAGACTTGTACTCTTCCCTGAAGTTGGTCTTTTGGAATTTGATGAAAAGCAACTCTAGTTTATGCTGCTGGGCCGTTAGAGTGCGTGCTTATGTTACAGAGTTAGCGTTAGAATTGTATTGGTTCCCGTTTTATCTTAACATTACTGTGATGGGGAGCAAGAAGAAAAACGGCACAGGACAATTTGGATCAAGGTGGTGCTCCACGATGGCCTGGTTTGTCACCGGCGCTACGCTTGGCCCACGCATGTCCCCACACAGGCCAAGCTTTCTCCGAAAGGTCATTTTGTCTCTGGGCTCTGCTGACTCCGCAGCCAGCAAGCCCTCCAAGGGTCATGTCAGTGACCTTACCTGTTGAGAGACAGGGAGCAGACCAGCCTTTGTCCCAGAATGGCCAGGCCCACACTGGTGCTGGCGACCTGCAGACAAAAGTGTTGGTTACTGAGGTCCTGGCTGCCTCGGCCACAGGCTCATTTCCTACGGAAGAGACAGCGTCAGCCCTGCTTCCCCGAGTCAAAAGATGTCGCTGAGAAGGTGCAGGGAGGGAAACTAACGGGGATGGCTGTGGTTCAGGGTCTGCGTCAGATCATCGTTTTGCTTTTCACCTAATCCAATCTCCTCTCTTTCCCGCTCTGATTTTGCTTAGGCTCTAGTGTTGGTTCCTTTCTATCAAAGCTTCTATCTGGACTTCAAGCGAATGAGAATAAACTCGAGTTCCACCTTGACTGCTTTGTTTTGAGGAAAAAGAAATTCAGAGCCAAGTCACTGCAGAGCAGGAGGGACCGGAGAGACAGTTCACCATGTGCGCAGTGGAGCCCTGGCCCGGAGCCCCGGCCCACGCTTCCCCAGAAGCAGGGGGAACCCGAGCAGGGCCCTACTCCCAGTGACCGAGTAGCCCAGACCGCACCTGCCGTGAGACGGTGCTGTTAGCTGACTCCGTAACCTCTCTGCCTCGTGGGTGTGACAGGGCAGTCAGTGATGCCTGCTCTGAGCCCCTTCCCTACTCTCCACCCGGAAACACCCAGAGCATCCCCAGCACCCTCCTCTCCACATGGGGCGACCTTGGGAGCAAGCACCTTCTCTTTACCAGAATGCCCTGCGTGGTGGGTGCACCGTGCTTGGTTGGGTAACACCCACTCTCAGCTATGCCTTAACTGGGGTGTCGGCACCCACCCCTCCAAGCACCCAGAAGCTACGGGTCAGCGGTCCACTGCAGAAACCACCAACCCCACAGGCTGCGCCCCACACTCTTGGACTTACGAAGTCCATGGAGACGATGGGCTCCACCTCTGTGGCGTTCCTCAGCCGTGTGAGCACGACGACGGAGGCAGGGATATCCAGGGTGAAGTTCCCTGGCTGCAGGTGGACGACCGGTGGCTCTGTGGCCATGATCCGCAGCACGAGGGGCTGCGACAGGATGTAGAGATCTGCGATCTGCCCCGTTCAGGGCGAGAAACAGAGACCAAGGTCGTGAGCCGGTGAGTGGGAGTCACGGGTCTGGGGCGGCCTGTGGAGGCCAAGCCTGGCGGTGTGCAGTCAGGCTAAAAAACCCCTCAATGGGAGCGGCGATAGCACACCGAGCACCCCATAGAACGTTTCTGAGCACCCCACAGTGTGTCCAGCCCCCAGGCTGCAGGCTTCGTCCCTCTGCACCTCCCAGCCCCAGGCAGGTTCTCATCACTGTCCCCGCCTGCAGCAGCTGCCTAGGGCTCTAAAGAGACCAGGTGACTTCTCCAGGTGCTGGGTCAGGACTGGCAAACCCACGTGTGTCTGGCTTGAGCTCCTCTCCCTAAAACACCTTCGTTCCCTAAGGCAAACCTGCAGGTCTGTTCTGTCTGGTACTTAGCCTGCGGTGAAGGCAGGGTATTAACAGGTAATTTAGGAAAGTCACAAACCTGGGCGTTAATCTTTCCCTTCACGATTAAATTCTTTATTACAGCTAATATATCCTTAATTTAAGGTCTTTTTTTTGAGACAGAGTCTTGCTATGTAGTTGAAGCTGGCCTTCAATTTACTGTGTAGCCTCGACTGGGCTCAAATTTGTGATGATCCTCCTGCCTCAGCCTCCTGAGTGCTGGGATTACAGGCGTGCACCACCACGCCCGGTTTGTGTTTAATCTACTTACTTCAAGTGTGGTGGACCCTTGTGGTGGGCACAGATTATTTTACGGATTTATAGTGACTTAAATTGTAATGTACTTTACACCTTAACACGTAGCATTTAGAGAGTATTTGATTAAGAGGAAAAGAGAACTCTTAAGAAAGGAAAGATGGACTCATTCCCGGGCCAGAAGGGAAAATAACAAACCCACACGTCTTCTGGAAGTAACCACAAAGGGCAGGAGCACACTGCCCAGGAGTCGAACCCAGAGCACTCACCCGGGAGAGCACACTGCCGACGCCTTGGGAGTGCAGAAGGAAGTGGTCGGAAATCTGAAACGCAGACACCGTCGCATCACTGTAAGACTTTACCTCGACTGTCTTTTCAGGAAAAACGTGGGGTTCCCTGCAGTTCGATGGATGCTGAGGCTGTTGTACCCTAAAATGTCTAGGGGCCGTGTCAGCCTACAGCCCAAGCCCAGGGAACCTGAGTAAAGCAGGAGGCGTAAACAGAGGAGTGAAGGAGGTCCACCCAGGGCACTGGAAGCCGCCTTCCCCTCCAGCAAGCCCCTGCAAAACTGCGGGAACCGGCGAAGCCACACCCGGCACTTGTGCTCCGCGCACAGAGGCTCTGCGGGCACCGATGACGTGCCTGGCATTACTGCCCTTACTTTTTGATATCGCTGAGATTCAGGGTGCTTACATAATTTATCTCCACATCAACGGTTTTCAAGTGGAAGCCTGAAGGGTCTAATTTTCGGCACCTTAAGATAGCCGGTGTGGCCACACATACCATTTGAATAGATGTCTGACCTCTGGTATAAGTGAGACACACAGAAGGAGATTTGACAAGGACGCTCAGCGGAGGATACAGCTCACTGGCACAAGTGCCTGCCTGGCATCGTGAGGTTGTGAGTTGGAGCCCTGCTCCGTAAGTTTCCAGTTAACCGACCAGAGGGGTTGTTCTCATTATGCCCACAGAGTCGGTTACTGGTCACTGTTGGTGATAAATCAGGCGTGGTCACCATCAGGAGAAACCCAGATGCCGGTGTAACACAAGGAGTGCTGGGCATTGTAAAAACGCCTTAGAGACCTGTGAGCGTGGGGCCCCCCGCGCTCCCCTTCCCAAATGAGGAAAGGGGCACACAGAAGCTAAGCTGACTGACTGAGGGCCGCAGGCAGCCACGGGGAGGGAGGGAGGGAGGCAGGGAGGCCTCAGCATTCTTCAAGTCGGCCTGTCGTAAAAAAACGAAATTAGCAGAACGGGAAACCTAAATGCTCTCCATCGAACTGCAACAAGCGTTCCACAAGCCCGTCTCTCGTTGCTCTGCAAGGAGAGATACCTAAAAAGGCCCAGGAATGGAAGCTGTGATGGAAAAACAGCACAGTGGGTGATGTTCGAGATGGCACCCGGCCACGCTGGCGGTTAGCGCCTGCCAGCTCTCCGTACCTCCCTGGTGGACAGCGTGACGCTGAAAGCACCGGCCGTGAAGTGCGCGAAGGACGCGGACTGCAAGACGAACTTGGAGACGCCGATGTAGAGCATGGAGTCCAGGCGCTCCGGGAGCACGAAAGGCTCGGGAGACAAGGGCGGGTCGCTGAGGTCGGCCAGCGGGAGGAACGCGCCCTGCAGCACAGGAGGGCTGTGGTGGATGGGAGCAGCTCAGGGAAGCTGCTGGCGGGAGAAGCGTGGAGCTACAGTTGGCTGGAGCAGCCGCCTGCGACGTTCCTGAGGCCCCCACAGGCGGTGACCGGGGAGACCCGGGGAGGGCCCAGGAGGCCAGTGGCACGGGGCATTTCCGGGAATTCTAACGCTGTTCCTAGTTGCTGAGGGCATTGTTACAGATGCTGTCTTGAGCAACACTGAACTGATTGCAAAGACTGAAATGAAAGAAATATCAACCAATCTGCATGGTGAGAGACAGCGATAGTAACTAATCCTGCCGGCTTCTCCAGGGTCCACGAACGTGCCGTCCGTGAGCTTACGGCCCTGGCACAGGTTAGCAGCCCCCAGCCAACCCCACCAGGCTGACAGTTAGGAAGACGGGTGCCGACGCGAGCGACCTACACACGTTATGTGCACAGAAGTGCAGACCCCGCACCCGAGCTCAAACCGGCTGAGAGGCAGAGCTGCTGGTGCGGATCACGCGGGAGGCAGAGACCAGGCCTGCAGTGTTCACCCATCCGAAGGGCTCGGGGAGGGGGCTGGAAGAGGCCCACACCGAGAGAGCTGCTGGAAGAAACAGGGTAGGGAGTCTGAGAAAGACAAAGTTACCTTCAGATTCAGGTCAAGGTAGTGCTCGGTAATTTCCGGAGGACTGGCTAGGGAACAATCCAGCAGCGTGAAGTTGTCAATCTTGGTTAAAACTAAATGGCAAAAAGAAAGGAAAGGAAAGGAAAGGAAAGGAAAGGAAAGGAAGAAAGAAATTGATATTCAATAAAGCTAGATGTAAGGTGAATAAAGGCCCAAACCTTATTTTAGTTTTCTGTTTAAAATGTGGCAACTCTCTCCTTTCACAAGTTAATATCTGTTACTTTTGAAGAAAAATTTCAAGAACAATAGGTAAGTCAAAAAAGGAAAATAAAAACTTTCCTCAACCATGTGACCCTAAGAGGCAGTGCATACACACCGTACATACATGGTTTTTTTGTTTGTTTGTTTGTTTTTGTTTTTCAAGAAAGGATCTCACTGTGCAGTTCAGGCTGGACTGAACTCACCATACCACCCAGGCTGGCCTCAAATTTTTGGCAACCCTCCTGCCTCAGCCTTCTGAGTGTTGGGATTACTGACAGGCGTCACCCGGCTATATAGAATTCTAGATTAAAAAGGAAACCAGCACAAAGACCTTTACTAATATTAAGCCGTATATATTGGGTTAAGAGCCTTTCAACTTCAATGTTATAGATTTCATATTTTAAAAAAATAATAAGCATTTACTGTTGCAATTACAAGCAATTTTTTTTTCTGGTGCCAGGGATCAAACTGGAGACCTTGAGCACACCAGGCAGACGCTTGTGCTGTTGAACTAAATCCCGGCCCCCCCAAGCAATTTTTTTTTAAAGAGAGACATTGTGAGAGAGGAAGGAAAAGCTAGGGAAATTCTCATGCACAATGCTGTGTTTTTGGATTAGCATTTTCAGACCAAAGCTGAAGGCCTGGGAGCAGGCGGGAATGGGCAGAGTCCTGGGGCAAGAGTTGCCTGCCTGGGCCTCCGCATGGCTGTGTCCAGCCATCTGCGGGGTCTGTGCCGTGAGAACCGCCCCTGCACCGTGCTCCGCACACCTTCTCTCCCTGCATCTCCCACTTGCTTTATTCCGGAAGAAGGAAGTGGTGGTGGTTGCCCAGGGAAGGCGGTCGCTGTGGTTTGTAAAATGCATTGCAGTGCCCATGTGAGTGGGTTCCCCTGGCCGCCCTGGGGGGGTCGCAGTGTGGAAACCCTTTGCCTACCCCTGCCCAGTAAGCCCGGCATGGGCATCCAGGTCCAGTTCTTTCCCTTCTCCACCGCTGTGGTCCGCTGGTTTTTCTCCTGGCCTGGCCTGGACTCGCCTTGCCAATCATCCACCCCACGCCCGCTTCCTCTGGCTTCTCCCACGGCAGCGTCCATGCACCTGGTGGGCGTAGCACTGGGGTAGTCGGCCCTTCCCCGAGATACTCACAGCCGAGGCGGGGGTCTGACAGCGCAGTCAGAGCAAGGCTTGAACAGAGCCCAGGTCCTGAAGGAACCAGTCCCCTCGGTCCACCCCAGCTGGGTAAATGCTCCCTGCATCTGCCCAGTTTTCCGGCTGCTCAGGGTGGACACCTGAAGTCACCGTGACAGCTCTCCTGGAGCGGCTGGGCTGCTGGCTATGCTGCTGGCTACTGTCCCTGCATTTCTGGAAGCTGTTCCTGCCCCAGCCTGTCGTCTGTCCTGGCCAGCTGCTGTCACTGCCTGCGTGGGTCACCGTGCTGGTCTTCCGTTCCTGGCCCCCCTCTTCCTCCTGTCACTGGCTCAGAGGCTGCAGCCATCTTCACAAGCCCACACCAGGCACAGCGGGCTCGCTCTGGTCTCTCCAGGGTCTGCCCTGGGCTTCGAGGTTGATTTGCAGTGGCCTCAGAACCTGAAACCCTAACTGTCCCTCCCTGCCTCTGCCCCACACTCCCCTAGTGTGGCCAGGCTCTTTGGGTTCCTCCAGAGCTGGTCAGTCGCTGTGGCGGGTCCTGGAGGGTGAGTCCTCCGCCTGGGAGTTCTTCACGCATGCTGTGGTGTGAATTCCCCAATCTCATGCTGCAATGGCATTGCCAGTGCTGCAGCACCGGGAGGTGGGGCCTCTAAGACATGGTTAGGTGGTGGCACACCGACCCCAGGGAAGGACAAACACCGTTACTCCGCATGCAGGTTTGTGACAGATCCAGCCAGGGCGACGTCCCTTCATGCACACTTTCTTACCCGTCTGCCACGCCACGGCTCAGCCACGGCACCTGAGCCATGTGGTTCCTGACCTTGGATTTCTTTCCTGGCTCCAGAACCTTGAGCCAAATAAACTTCCACCACTGATAATCTCCCTGGCTCGTGGTGTCAGGTGAAGAGGCCCAAGATCAGCCAGATCTGGCAGTGGCCCTGTCCTACCCCTGAGGCTCTGCCTAGTGTGGCCTGCTCGGGAGTGGCTTTCCTGGCCACGGCAACCTCCTCAGCCCCTCCCTGCTCCATCTGTCTTCTGACCACGAATCCTGGCATCCTTGCCAGGCACAGACTTGATGGCCCGTTTGGCTTCCTGTCTGCTCCTCTCACTTGTGCTGGGAGGCAGAATTGCTGCCTCCCAGCATTGCAGCCAGGGTCCAGCAGTGTCCAGCAGATCCCGGCGCTCGGGATGCTGGTGAGTGAGTGGGCGGAGTGCAGAGAGAGCATCTGGTGGTGTCAGAAGTGTCACTGTGGGATGCAGCTACTGGACGACTCGGACTGAGTGAAGAGGACGGGCAGGCTGAGGGCTGGGGTGGGAAGGACCGTAATGTGCAGGGACCAGCAGGGTGCAGGGCCGACACAGGAACTGGGGGTCAGGGGGTGCAGGGCCAGGAGCTCCTCTGGCAGAGCGGCCTTCCAGCAGGGCAGAGACAGCCCCCAAGGGAGAGCTGCAAGCGGCCACAGGGACATCGAGCAGAGCCAGCGTGCGGCTGCTCTCCTGGCCCAGGGGAGGTGTGGGGCTTGACGCTGACAGTGGCCACTGAAGGGGAGCACAGGGAGCAGCCTCGTCGAGGCCAGTGTTAAGCACCCCACCGGAGCCGTGCTTAGTGCCAAGGCTGGGGCTCAAGCTGGGGTCATCTTGCTCCCAGCCTGTACCTCTAGGTGGTGCTAAGCAGCCAGGGCGCCCCAGGCTCAGGCAGTGTCCTCCTCCACAAATGCCAGGACTTCAGTTTGCTGACTGGTGGTGCACGTCTGTCATCCCAGCACTCAGAAGGCTGAGGCAGGAGGATTGCTGTGAGTTAGAGGCCAGCCTGGGCTACATGGTGAGACACTGTCTCAAAAAAAAAAAACCAAAACCAAAACTAAAACCACAAATGCAGGGTGAGAGGAGGCAGGGAAGAGCAGGTGCTCTGGGCCTTGAAAAGCAGAGCAGCAACTGCAGGTGGTGGGTGCCCCTGGGACTCACCCTCCAGGGCGCTGAGGTTGGCGTTCAGGGCTTCCACCTCGCCCGAGATGATGGGGCAGAGCTGCGGCAAAGCACAAACACAAGCGCGTGGTCAGACGAAGGCGAAGCTGGCCACTGCGCTGCCTCCAGTTAGCTGGATCCCTGCAGGTGGCGCCACCAAACAGCTGGGCCACGGGGCTACACCCGCGCGCCCATCGGGAGCAGGCCTGTGGGCTTCCTCTCGGTGGCACGTTAGGGCGCGTGCCACCGTCACACCGCAGAGCTGTGTCCTCCCTGAGCACCAGAGCGGCCACAGCCGGACTGTCCTTTAGCCCGGGCTGGCTGGAGCGTGCAGAGGGAGACAGCTGGAAATCTCTTCTTCCCTTTCTGAACAAGCTAGGAAGGGCCGAGTGGAGCACGTGCCCTGGTGTGCTGGGCGTGCGCTTGGCACCATCGACACGCGGAGCCCATTTCTGTAATCTCCGGTCCTCGGAACCCTTCAGCTCAATCCAGTCCTCGTGCAAGGAGGACCCAATCCAGGTCCTCATGAACTCAGCGTTCCCCAAGCCAGCTTCGGTTTTCCTAGACAGATTTATTCCTCCGGGAGCCCGGGCACACAAGAGGCGAGGAACAAACAGACTCGTGTTGCCCGTTGCCCACCTCATGGCAGGGAACTTGAGGGCAGGACACTGTTCTCCTGTCTGTGGCCCCAAAGCCGATCATGGCGTGGGCACACGCTGCGCAGTGTCACTAAGTGGCAGGAAGCAACGTGTGCTCAAGTGCCCCAGTGTGGCCAGGGACACGGCAGGGGCTGAGTGAAGGAGCGTGGATTAAGAATTGGTTCAGCAGGAGACCCGCGCTGATGCCTCTGGTAGTGTCCGGCCCCAAAGACTCACCATTGCGTTTAAGTTCTTTAAAATGAGCTTCTCCAAGGGCTCGGCAAAGGTGTTGTACAGGGCGCTGGGGAAGGAAGAAAGGAGCCCCCTCAGGTGTGGGGACACGCCCCCCACAGGTGTCCCTTCTGCTGCCACGGCGCCCTGCTCACCTCAGCTCCCCCACGAAGGAGACGTGGGCGTGGCTCACTTGGGCGTGGCAGTCCTGGAGCCGCAGGGCCGGGTGGCCAAAGGCAAGGCGGGCCGGGAGGATGACGCCAGTGAAGTAGACTCCGGAGAGGAGGAGGTTGGCTCTGCCTGTGTCGTGGCTGTGAGAGGGGGTGCGGTGAGGCCCGACTGGGCCAGGCCGAGGTGAGGCTGCCTCTCCAAACACAGCCCTGGCGGCCGTGTGCGCTCCCCGCCCTCTGCAAGGCTGGAGTTCTAGAGACGGGGGACGGGGCTTGGAGGGCGCCACGCACAGCTGTGGAGTGACACCACGAGCAAGAGTGTCACTCGGGCACCCACGTGGCAGGCCTGCACCTGGACCCGGACCTCGGGCGTGGACTTGACAGTCACAGCTGCCCCTCTCTCTCTATCTCGATGGCTTAAGTGACATTTGCTCAGTCGCTCTGCTTGTCAGGGACAGACACAGCTTCCCACCCACTCCCAGGCAGAGATTCCCTGATTTAAGTCACATCTGGAAAAAGCGCTCCCGAGGGCACTGTGCCTGCCAAAAGGAGCCTAACGCCTAGGGTGGGGGGTCACGCCTGTCATCCCAGCACACAGCAGGCTGAGGCAGGAGGATTGCTGCGGGCTCAAGGCCGGCCCGAATACATGAGACCTTGTCTCAAAAACTGAAACAGAAAGCAGCTATCTCAGCCCATCGTGGCAGCAAACTGTGAACGTGCCCACCTCCCGTTCCCACTGCACGTTGGCCCAGACCGCAGCCCATTGGTGGGGTACTCACAAGAGCGGAGCCCTGACCTCCCAGTCTGCGCTGACGTTGGCCGTGCCATGGTTGGTCAGTGCTCTGATGCCCACCCCGGGCACGAAGGCCAGTGAAGTATTCGGGAACGAAAAGGCATGGATTTTTATGCTGTAAGATAAGAAACGGGGCAATGAGGGTGACTCTGCAGGGTTCCAAGTCAAGCAGCTGTGGATTCCCGATTCCCCTTCCACTCACCAGAATAGCCCCTGCTACCGAGGGGGGCAGTGAGCACCTTCAGAAGGAAATTTGCAAATTAACAAGCAGCCTGCTTTTTGGACCAAGGCAGACACAGGTACAATGCCGTTTGCTCCTTTAGCAACTCCAGTGACTTGCAAAGGGGTGGTGTTTGGGATTTGGAGGAGCAACTATTGTGACCGGGGACTGTTGCATGCATTGCAGGACATTTGGCAAAAGTACCAGCAGTGTCCCTCCCCACCAGGCATGTTGACCACCCCAAGCACGCCTTCCTGTTTCCAGGTGGCCTCGATGTGGCCAGGACTCTTCAGGCGGGAGGCTGGCCGGAGAGGTGGCTTCCCGGGGCTCCCTGGCCTGTGACAGTAACCCTCGGTCTGTGGGAGCACAGGGCTGGTGCTAACTGGGTGGGTGGATGGCCACGCTCATGGTGACAAATTCTTCCCACCCTCTACAGCACGATGGCTCCCCGCCAGGCAGAGGCCAGCACCTCCGGTGCGGATTCTGTAATCTCCAGCTCAGGATGAGATGATAAAGCAGCCGAAATCTCTCCGAGGTGGTAGAACCAGACCTGCAGCTCCGCAGCTGACTCGGCTGCTCTAACCACCAGGCCAAGTTGCTTCCCGAGTCCTTGGAGCCGAGCTGCATCCCCTTGTGCAGCCCCAGCTTACTCTTCCTGCTTGCCTACACCCTGTACCTGTCCACAGCCTGCCTCACCTGCTCTCCCCAGGCTCTGGGAGCCACTGTCCCATCTGCTGCTCCAGGAAGTCATGCTTTTTTTGTAGTTTATCATCTTCGTATGCCATGCTTTTTTTTTTAGTTTATCATCTTTCTGAAACAGGTTCTCGCTATGCAGTTCAGGCCACCCTTGCACTCCCTTTGTAGCCAAGGCTGGTCTTGGACTTGCAAAGATCCTCCTGCTTCAGCCTCTCAGGTGCTGGGATTATAGGTATGTGCCACCACGCCCGGCCACATCACGTTTTCTTCATTTGCGCATCCCCCAATAGACACCTCTGTTAATTCCGTATCTTGGCTGTTGTTAATGGTGCTGCAGTACACACTGGAATAAATGCAGCTGTTCAAGGCTCCATTTACTGCAGGAGTCACTGGCGGTGGGACTGCTGTGTTACGTGGCAGCTCTGTTTCTGGTGTTCTGAGCCACCACTGCTGTCACACTGCCTTCCACAATGGCCACACAAATCTGCACTCTGACCAGTGACCATGTAGGAGAGGTCCCCTTTCTCGTACAAATCAAAGCAACACTGACATCGAATCTTACTCCAGAAAGAATGGCGGCACACACCAGCACTCAGGAGGCAGAGGCAGGGGGGTCCCCGCGAGTCAAGGGCCAGCCTGGGCTACATAGTGAGCTCAAGGCCAGCCTGAACTGCTGAGCGAAACCCTGTCTCCAAAAGACTAAAAATAAATAAATCAATAAATAAACGAAATGAAGATGCCTAAGATATGACCTGTGTGTACATCAGCTCCACCGGGCAAATGTGATCATCCTGTGTCACAAATGCACTAATAAAAATGTCCTCCACTCACAGCCTTTGTAGGGTGACACCTGAGGAAGAAGTGTCCTGAGTGTGAGAAGGGAGCTGCTCTTTCCTTCCCTGCTCCTCTCTTTCCTCCTGGTGTCCGTCTCTTTGATGGCAGCCGTTCCGCCTGAGGTGAGGCGACTTCCCCCTGCAGTTTCCGTCTGGTCCCCGGTGCGTGAGGATGCTGGGCATTCCCTCCGTCCTTGTCAGCCCTTTGGACGCCTTCTTTTGAGAAACATCTGTTGAGGTCACTTGTCCTTTTCAAAAATTCGAGTTTTGTTTGCTTGTTCGTTTGCCGTTGAGTCGTGTGGCCCCTGCTGATCTCCTGGGGCTCTTTCTCTGTCAGAGAAAGGCGCACAGCTGCACCCCGACTCACTCCCTTCCAGTCTCCTGGACTGGAAGTTTCTGCAGAGTCAGACTGCGCTTTGGGGGACATATCCGAGGTGATCTGCCCTGACTAATAGCCCCAAACAGGTCTTCTTTGTTTTTTCTAGTAATTCCATGGTTTTAGGCTATTGTTTTGAGTACAGTAATTATGGTTAATAAAAACAACTAATCGAATATTTAAAAATAGATAGTGGAGAAGATTGTGAATCCCCAACGCCAAGAAATGATAAAATATCTGAGGTGACAGATACATTATTTACCTTGCTCTGATCATTACAAATTGTCTACAGCTATTGAAATGACACAGTATATTGAGATGACACTGAATGTAGGCACAATTACTATATGTAGATCAAAAATAAATAGTTTTCTTAGTCTGGTCTACCCAACAATTAGTGTATCAACATGTAATCAATATAAAAATTACTGATGTATTTTACTTTTTCCCAAAATAAGTCTCTAAAAATCCACGTGTCTTTCCTGCATGCTCATGGCATGCCTCACTTCAGACACAGGGTTTCATCAGAAACTCCTGCCCTATATTTAGGTTTGTTAAAAGTTTTCCTCGGAAAAGTAAACTTACACATTCAACACTCCCCAAACACACTTGAAAGCTCTTTGGTAATGGAACCAAGTATTTGTGTTTGAATTAAAATTAATTACAGTTAAATAAACAAAAAGCGGTGCCCCTGCTGCATGAGTCGGTCTGCCCCGGGCCAGGTCTGACAGGGGGCGAGGGTGTGGTGCGCTTTCTCAGGACACGCCGTAGAGCAGGCAGCAGAAACCTTCCCTGCCTCGTTTGCAGCTCAGTTCCTGGTCTCTGCTTTTCTGCAAAGAAGCCTCAGTTTAACGGAAGGTCACTCACAGCTGGGAAGCTACCGCCCCTAAGGACTGGGGTGGCAGAGATTTTCACTGGGTGGAAGTTTGGGGCAAGGGCCGGGGATTTAGCTCAGTGGCTTAAGCGCCTACCTGGAAGTTTGGGGCAAATCATGACTCTCGAACACCGAGAGCCCTTACAAACCTTGACTCTCCCGTACCTATAAGGCTGAACCCAAGGCCTGGGGATATAGCTCAGTGACATAAACACCTGCCTGGCAAGTGCAAAGTCCCAAGTTCAATTCCTCATACCAAAAATAAAGATGAAGACTGAACTCAAGACCAGCAAAGCCATCCTCCCCGTCCTCCATCAGGACTCAGGACTCGCTGACAGCTGCGGAAGACACGCGGAGACACAGTGGCAGTGTCTCCCCCTTTCTGTGAAACTAAGCATCGTTGAATTTACTGGCGATGACAAAGTTGTATGATTGAAGATCTAATTTCTCAGTCTCCCTTGATAATAGCTCTGTCCTTTGTTTTTGGCAGAATGTTATTAGCAAAGAGCTTCAGGGAAAATCTTATTAAAACAGAGACACTGACTCGGCCCTTAAGAGCCTCTTTACCCTGCATGTATGAAACATGGATTTGATGACTGTACCTGCAGCAGGCACGTTGGGCCCTAAAGCAGACATGTGAACAGATGTCCACTGTCCCCTGGAGCCTCCAATATGGAAGACAAAGGGCTCTTTCACTTACTTTGAAAAATTGTAGTTGGCATAATCAATCTTCAGAAATTCAACAGTCTCGGAGCCTTTTAAATCCGGGATGTTCTTTACTTTCACCATTTGTTCCATCATCTCCATCCCAGCTTGAACACCTGAGAGGGAAACAGGCCAAGGTTTGGGATAATAATACCGGCGGCGATGCTGAGATGTCACTTGCCACACAAGTGCAGCGCGCCACCTACAGTGCCTTACCAGAGGAGACAGTGAGCAGCCCAGCGACCCAACACTACTGCTTCCCCTCGGCAGGTGGAGATGCGGGTCCCCACAGAGCCAGCATCATCAGACGCTGTCATCGTGTGGCCAGGGCTGGCGACAGTGTGCAGGGAAACCACGGGTACCTTCACGTTTGGCACACCATAGGGAGCTGCGGGAGGATGCGGCCGAGAACAAGGGGCGCCATCACATCTGGGCGATTCGGATCCAAACCGTCTCAGCTCCCAAAAGTGATTCCACCCTTGCCTGTCTTTCCACATTCTTGTGGGTCTGCAGCCTCGTGCCCAGGGGCTCTCAGCCCACCTGCAACTCTAATAACTGTGCTGCGCCACCTACACGGACACTCACACACCACCTCAGAGGGTCTAAGCCCCTCGGAAACCCAGCCCGGAGTGAGTGGAAATTGCCCCAAAGTTCCCGTCTTACGCCCTCCAATGCACCCTCATCTGGAGCTGATGATGTTACCGTGTGTGGGGCGACAATGGGGAGACTCAAGGCCCTGTTGGAGTATGCCTCCCCCTGGCGACTGCTTCGGGTGACACTTCCTCCTTGGCCACCTAGGAAGCCCTGGAGTAGCGTCTGTCCCAGGCCCCAGATGGCCCCAGTCATGAGCCTTCCTGGGGGCCACAGCCGGGCTTCTGAGACGCCCCACTCACCGTAGTCCAGCGCCCGCTGAGTGACCCTCGCCTTGATCCCGGCGTAGGTGGCCTGGGTGGGTGTGATGCAGAGACTCCACAGGAGCAGGCAGCCCCAGAGGACCGGGCCCATCTCAGATGGCACCTGCAGGGAGCAGCACAAAGGCCCTCATTCTCTTCTGCCTCCCCATAGCCACAACCAGGCAGCCTTTCTGGGTCTCGAACTCTGTGTGCTCCAGACCTCCCGCATCCATCCCATGGCCTCCTCTGTGGACCCAGCTGGGCTCCACCTGGTGAGCAGCTATCAGACACAGAGCATAGAGGTGGACACACGTGGGCCCCAACCTGTTTCTCCCAGCTGAAGGGGGACCACACAGGCATGTGGAAACACACACACAACCCACGCATGCACACACACATGCATACCCACGCATGCACACACACATGTATACCCACGCATGCACACACACATGCATACCCACGCATGCACACACATGCATACCCACGCATGCACACACACATGCATACCCATGCATGCACACACACATGCATACCCACGCATGCACACACACATGCATACCCATGCATGCACATGAACATGTACGTGCCACACATGCACACGCGCACACCCACCCTCGCATGCACATGCATGCTAACATGCACACACATGTGCACTTACAACACTGCAGTCTGGACCGACTGCCCCACAGGGAACTCAGTGCCAGCGCCTTGTCCCAGAAGGACATGTGGAGTAAGATGTCTTGACAGATCCGAGCAGACAAGTGGGTAGTTGGGAAGGTGGCACGGTGGCAGGGTGATGCCTGTGGGGCTGGGGCTAAAGGCTCAGCTCAGCATCAGAACTTTCCCTCCTGCCTGTTCAGTTCCGGGTCACTGTCCTGTGCACCCACGCGGGGCTCTCGTCCAGTTCTCGCATGTGTGGGGGCTGGACGTTCAGCCTCCCCAGTGTGAAGTCCCCAGGCCTGCCTCCTCCCTGCCCAGTCACACACCACACTGTGTGGTGACTGCGTTCACCAGTCCAGCTAGTGTCCTCCTCTGTGAGTGTCCTTCACCATGCCATGTCCCATCACCCTCTTCTTTGTGCTCCTGCCACTTTTGTGCGATCTATGTACAGCCAGCTGAGCGTGTGCTATGGTTGATACACTGCGTCAACTTGAGAAGTTTAGAAGTTTAACTAAGAGATGCAGCAGGGAGCCAGGCTTCCTACTTGGTACACATCCTTGCTCTGTGCAACAGGAGGAAAAGGAGATTTTGTGAGTGCTGCACCAGCCCTGGGGACGGGGGATTGAGAGATTGAGGGGAGGGGAGATGATGGCCTGTGTACAATATAAGGGAGGAAAAGAGGCTCCAGCTCGCAGCAGACCTTGGCATCATCCACGTGGTGCTGGTTTCAGGTGCATACAGAAAGCAAGAGTTCTGAGGTTGAAAAAGCTCCCACCCAGATTTCAGAAGGCCTAGGAGGTCAAACAGTGTGTCCCTGAGAGGGCAGGGTGTGAGCGGTGGGTGTGAAGCCAAAGGTGCAGTGGAGACCCCAGAAGTTTGGAAAAGCCAGGAAGGTGGATCATTTGAGGAAACCTGCAAGGAGGGAGCAAAGCCAGCCCAAGAGAGAAGCCAAGGGACTGTGACCACCGGAAGTGCCACAGGGGTGGCGCCACACAAGCCCTTTAGAGCTCATGGTTTACCACAGATTGCTTCAGGACTTAACGTTTGCCCTGCTGGATTTTGGACTTGTTTTGGTCCCAATCCTTTGTATTCTCCTGTTTGTAACTTCTGGAATGGGAATGTTTATCTTGTGTCATTGTATGTTGGAAATGTTTAACTTTGTTTTCATTTGTACCAGAGCTTGCAGCTAAGGTTTGCCTTACATTTTGAAGGAGACTTGGGACTTGAACTTTTCAGCAATGTTGAAAGGACTTTGGCAACTCTTATAGATGGATTAAATGCCTTTTGCATAAAAGGATGTGCATGAGTCTTTGGAAGGCAAAGAACAAAATGTTATGATTCTAATGTAATATAATGTTGATAGACTTAACCTTGGCTCTTAAGGATCGTTAAACTTGTGTTACAATATTCAAGTTGTGAAATGGTAAGAATAAGTATGCCTTTCTATCTGGAGATGTTTGAAGAGATGTGTCCAGGGGCCAGGGATTTAGCTCAGGGGCATAAGCACCTGCCTGGCAAGTCCAAGGCCATGAGTTAAAAAACAAAAAACAAAAGATAAAGAAATGTGTCTGCTTCTCAAGTTGACAAGGGGTGGATTGTTACGGTTGATACAACTTAGTGACTCAGCAGGAAGCCAGGGTTCTCACTTTGTAACTATCCTAGCCCTGTGCAAGAGCAGTGAAAGGAGATTTTGTAGGCGCTACACCCTCCCTGAGGGTGGGGATGGGGGCTTTGTACAACATAAAGGAGGAAAAGAGGCTCCAGCCGGCAGCAGACCTTGGCATCTCCCAATTCCACCCCCACCTCCGCTTTTGCTCTGGCCGCTTTTCCTGGCTGCTGCCTTGAAGTGTTGCCTTTGTTCCACGTCACCCTGTCTTGGAGCCAGCTGATTACAGACTGAAACCTCCAAAAATTGTAAGCTAAATAAACCTTTCCTTCCCTAATTTTAGGAATCAGGTGCTTTGTCTCAAGAACAAGAGAAAAGTAACCAATACAGCGTTAACTCATGTGTGGCTGCCCCGGTTCTCACCCCGCACCCCAGCCCTGGGCTCAGCCCAGGTCACAGCACAAAGATGGTCGGCACGGCTCGCTCCTGTCTCCCTGTCCCGCCTTTGTCCCTTCCTGGCTACTCTCCACCCACAGCCCACTTGCACTCGGAAAATGCAGGCCGACCAGACCATGCTGCGGGTCCCACGTGCACCTGCGGTACTCAAGTAACAGCCGAGGCCCTGCCCTCCTCGCTGCACGCATGCGCACCAGACGAATCTGCCCCAGCAGCCTCCCCGACGCCTGCTGCAGCTCCCCACTCTCTTGCAGGGCCTGATGGCCTGGCCCGTCGCTTCTCACACCACATGCCCAGCTGTCTTTCCACCTTCAGGGACCCCCAGCCCCACCACATGCAGGAACCCTTTCGGTTGCCTGGTGTCTGTGTCTCCCTTGATCTCTTCCTCTCTGGAGCATTCATTCTTCCTGACTTCCCCGAGCTGTTCTTTTCTTTTCCCAGCCCTGGGCCGGAATCCATGTCTGTTCCCACACACCATTTACTTTACTGCTCACTGTCCACCTCCTCTGCCAGAACGCCAGCGCAGGAGGGCAGTGACCTCACCTGCAGGGCAGGCTCCTTGCTGGGAGCGCTGTGGGCAATTCATAGGAGTGGTGGAAGGAGTCAGTGAGTCAGTGAGGAAGGAGCCACTCTGACCGAAGCCTGCCGGGTGCCCTGCTCCTCTGCCGAGGTGACGGACAGCCTTGTGCACGCCTAGAGCACAGGCGCCCAGCAGGGCTGCTGTCAGCCAGAGTCCCAGGCAGGCGCAGGATGCTGGTCCATCATCAGCTGGCTGGGGAGAGGGCGTCCAAGGAGCCTAGAGAGCAGGCCAGGGCGACGTGGGGACTCCGGGAGGGACAGAGCACCAGGGCTCAGGCCAGCGGCTGCCTGCCAACCGGCATAGGAGGATCCCTGCCAGTAACAAATGCAGGACCCCGAGGACTGCTGCTTGGGCTGTGTCCCTGGAGGGGAGGGACTGCTCCAGGCGCGTCCTGCTGGGGCAGCCCTAGGGGCACTTCGGTGAGAGCAGGCATCTTCACAGTGGAGGGCAGCAAGGGGAACAGTGGCGCACCAGGAAGTCCGTACCCACCAGGCCAGAAACTAAGGGAAAGTAAACATTCACCAACTGCAGTAGAAGACTCTGGACAGCTAAGGAAGTTTCCGGAAAAGGTTGGGGCGTGAGGGAGAAAAATCACACCATGATGTGTGTATGTGTGTGTATGTGATTTCTCCCCACTTCCACAGAGGAAAAGCACAATAAACCAGAGTGAAGGTATTGCTCACTAATGCAATGACAACACAAAGACTACATTTGCGTTTCTTTACCACTGACAACACTCACCAGGCAGATGTCATTATCTCCCTGCATTTTAGACACACACACCCGGAGACCTGCAAAGCCTGCACAACTGGTCCAGGTCCCCAGGTCCCTGGGAATCCCGTCGTGCTCCTCCAGCTCGTCATGCATACGTGTGCATATGTAAATTCACTGACAGGCTATGGAAATGCAAGGTTTCATATTTTCATTTGGGAATTTTAAATAGAAAATTTTAAATTCCCAGATGATTTGTGCCATCTTTAATATGGCAAAAAATTCAGTATACCTCTGGAAATTTTCAACTATCAAAGTACAACCCTCTTTGTGTTTTCTTGGGCACAGACGCAGCAGTGAAGTCTTTCTTCCTGGGTTGTTTCAAGGACTGTTTCTGAAGCAGTGTACTTCTGTGAGGGTCCATGAACCCACTGCTACGGACAGAACATTGTGACTTTCCTTGTGACATTTTATGAGGGGATGAAGTTCCTGGGTGGAAAGCGTGGGCCGTTTGAGGCCAGGAGCTGGGTTGTTTGGTTAGGATGGAGATTTAGGAGCAGGGGAGGAAGGGAGCCTTGTCAGGCAGGGCAGAGACTCCTGAAAGCTCAGTAATTGGCCAACAAGTAAGGACAGAGCATGTGGCCTATAAAAGGCAGCACCCCAGGGGACTTCAAAGCCTCCCCAGCAAGTTGCCTGTTCCGTTTCTCCTGAAGAGTTGTTTCTTTCCAGGAGCCAAAGCCTTCCATGGCCGCTGCATTCCTCTGCCAACACACAGACAGGATCGCCCTGCTAGAGTCCGTGCTCCCTCCCGGGCCAGCCCAGCGACCGGGAGGGAGGGGACAGAGCACAGTCTGGAGAACTCCTGAGACTCACAGCCTGCTCAGCTCTGTGCTCCGGCTCTGTGGGGCTTTGGCAGATCTGGAAAAGCCAACGGAGGGCAGGAGGGACGAGCGATGAGATGCTGCCTTTGATGCGGAGCGTGTGCTGAAGAGTTTAACCTCGCAGGTTGTCAGGGGTCCACGCTGTCAGGGTTTCCAAAAGACCGGGTGGACGAAACGACTGAACAGACAGGCGTGGGACACGGCGGCTGCGGCAGCGTTTCAGGGGTTCAGCCCTCCACCTGATTTTGCAGTAAGCTCCCCTGTGACGAGGCCCTGGGACCTCCTGCCAAGCCTTTCCTCCCAAACGACGCTCCACAGCCACACGCTCGGCGCTGACGGAGGCGGCGGGAGGGTAGTTCTGCTGTGGCGGCTCTAGCCACTGATGCGGTTTACCACCCAGTTCCAGACAGAGCACAGAGGTGGGAGCAGATGCCTAGTACCATCCACACCCACCGAGAGGCCACCCGGTGCTTCTGCCCCTGCGCTGCCCTTGGGACGTGAGGCACGTGTGCGGTACGTGCAGAGCCCTGAGCAGCCCCAGCCCTGACCCTCACACACCTGAGCCCAGCTGGGCCAGGGTGACACAGAATCAACAGGCAAGACCCAGGGAAACCTGGGAGACACCGAGAATGACTCACACCTGGGCGGCCGGCTCCGAGAGTTATCTGTCAGCTCCTGGCAACCGGCAGCACGTTGGCACCTTGTGGGCTGGCAGAGACCTGGGCCCTTTGGGGGCTCTCACCTCAGGCCCGAGGAGACTGCGACCAGGGAGCGCTGTCCTTCCGTCTGCCGGGAGCCCGACGTGTTCTCCACCTGGCCCGGATCGCTAGTGTAGTTAGGTCTGAATCACTGCTCTGGCGGCTTCTGTTTAAATCCCTCTTTCAAAACTCGACAGAGCGTTGCTTCACCACCATTACCCAATGGCCAGAATGAACACCAAGAACTCTGCCCAGCTGGGCGGACGGTGCCGCCCACGTGATGGGCTCCTCCTCGCCGGGAGCGCTCACAGGCACCCATGGGCACACAGACCCACGTCCCCTTTGTGAAGTGTTTTCCCCTACTTTACCGAAGTGACTAGATTAAGACTTCTAGTGTCTGAAAAAAAGATGTCGAAAAAGATGCCTTGGGTCCTACTTTTGGGGGGTCAGAGCAGAGCAGGTCTGAAAGCACGAGACTGACAGCCAGGGCAACTGAGTCATCGCCCTACCAGTGCTACCAGTGCCTTCCTGTCCTGCATCTCTGTGATGTGGTGGGGACAGACTCACCTCCCTTACAGCAGTTTCTAGATTGTAGATTTTAGACCTGTTCCCACTCCTACCCGGGCCTCTGTCACCACCTGTTGGGTGGTTAGAGACCTGCTCCTGTGAGGGCTTTTGGGCCCTCTTTTTTTGCTGGTGCTGGGAGTGAACGCAGGGCGTCTCACTGAGCTACACCCCGGCCCATTTTCACTTGATTTGAGACGAGGTCTCACTAAGTGTCTAAGCCGACGGGCTGGACTGGAGCTTGTGATCCTCCAGCCTCAGCCTCGCAGACAGCTGCTGTCTTATGTCTTGTCTAAAAATTTCTGGGTGAAATACAGTGACAAGTTTTCCTGCTTTTCCCAGGATGTGTGGGAGTTTTAGTCTCAAAACCAGGCAGTTTCGAGGCAGTTTAGCTCCATGGGGAGAACCCAGGCCTGGTCATTCGGCACTGCCACTTGCCAGCTCTCCTGTAAAGCTCCCTGAGCGGCACCCACCTGCACCACCCAGCTTCCCGGGGGTGAGATGGAATGGACCGTTCCTAACTGGACAGGATCTGATGGGTAAGCACCTGGAGAGCACGAGGACATGCAGTAGAGACCGCAAGGCGTCGCATGGTTTGGCCCACCGGTGTGTGGCCTGTGGGTGGTGGCAGGAGCCTGTAGACAGCGTCCATGTGGACTCTCATTGTCGCTCACCATAGGCCAATTGTTCATTCAGTCAACAAACACCAGGGTGTACCACATGCAAAATCCCCCTTAGCCAAAAAAAAAAAAAAAAAAAAAAGTTTATAGTTTGGCAGGTGACACAGAATGAATAAGCAGACGACAAACATGCGTAAAGGAGTGGAACGTTCTCTGCTGCAGTGTGCATGCTGCTCTTGTCCCCAAAATTAGCCATGGAAGGCGTGGCCCCCTGGGTGGCACCGTGGGAGACAAAGGGGTCTTTGAGAGGCAGGCCCTGGTGGGAAGTCCTCAAGTCACTGGGGCTGGGCCTGCGAAGGGGACAGCGGGGCTGGCCACAAGGGGAACACTTTTCCTTTCCCACACACTCTGGTCTTGACCTGCTGCCTCGTCCCGGGCCCACAGCAATGGTGCCGAGCCAAGCCCGGTCAGGAAAGGTAACTCTCTCTGGTGTTTTGCTACAGTGATGGAGAGCGATGACCAGGGGCTGTGGGGCAGGCAGGGAGCCTGGTTGCGGGGGTCCGGGACGGGTAGGGTGGGGTGGGAGCAAAGGCGGCCTCCCATTGGCCCTCGCAGTCTGGAGGGAGCTGGTTTCAGGTGTGACCCGAAGGAGCCTGTGACATCGAACTGGGATATTTTTTGTGTGCTGGAAACATTACAGAAGCAGACTCGGAAGATGAGTGACATCGTACACACAGCACGTGCACACGCTTCACGCAACCCCTAAACATTTCCGTCCTTCCCCAGGTCTTCCTGGGCTGGCGGCATCTGTTCCTTCTGTCTTGTTCCCTCTCTCTCCCTCTTTAAGAAGGAAGGAGCTTTCCTTTCCAGGTGCAGACATCCTCCGGATCCCAGGGAAGGGGGCAGGATCCCTGGCCAGTACCCAGCCCGGGATGCGCCAGCCCCCGGCATCGTGTCCTCTCAGCCCATCTTTCCTCGGGTCCCTTCCCCGAGCCTTAGATCACCCCTGGGCAGCACGGACCGCTGAAGTGCCCTGTGGACAGTGGCTCTGCTGGACCCGTTAAGGAGTAAGGACCGGCGTGGTCGGTGTGTGCCCGGTACGGATGTTATCTCCCCCAGATAGTTCTGGTTTGCCATAGGTTCAATAAATGGCTTGGAGGGCCACGTTATTTATTTCTTACTGCTATTCTCAATTTAGAAATTAATCAATGTTCCTCCTTTATATAATGGCCCTGTTTGGGGTTTTTTTTTTCCAGTACAGAAATTGAACTCAGGAACTTGCACTGGCCAGACAGGCGCTTGTGCCGCTGAACCATACTCCCAGCCCAGCATCCACGTTTCAAGAAAATTTATAGACACGGAAGAAGTGGGTTGTTTATGGAGCAAACAGCACAGTTCACTGGAACATAAAGTAGCTTTTTAAAAAGCAGCTCAAATCCTTGGACTTTAGGAAACGGATCTAAGAAGAGAGGACAGTCTGTGTCATTTCATCTGGAGAGCATTGTAGAGCAGATCTGCCAGTTTCACCGTGGGGAACAACGAAACCACGGTGTGAGGTTTCTGGACCCAGCGAAGGCTCAAGAGGCCCCCGCTGCCTCAGCCTCCTCACACCGGCAGTCCGGGCAGGATTAATATTTCACTTATTAATGGTTGACAGGGCACCTTTAATTAAAGCTCAAAAAATCATTATTCAGTAGAAATTCTTGTTTATTAAATAAAGATATCCAGATATCCACGGAGGAGCTGAGTCTCCCGCGCTCGTGGTTCCTGTGACACGTGTGGGCTGTCCTAGGAAGGGCAGAAGGAAGCAGTGTACACCTCAGGCTTTTTTTTGAGCATGGAAGACAGATTATGCCATTTTGTACGGGAGCAGAAGTGGCAGGGGCCAGGTGCTTGCGTATCTCGGCTGGAGGGGCGGTGCGGGGGCAAAGGACACTCGGGGCTCAGAGCCCTCGGTGTCTCCCATCCGTGTGGGTGAAATCTGGCCAGGAGCCCTGAAGTGGGCTCAGTGACAGAGCGGAATGCGCACCATCACGTGGAGGGCTTTGCTGGGCTCTGGGCGGCAGCCACACAGCGGTGAGTTCTCCGAGTCCCTGCCCCGCAGTGTGAGGGACTCCTAGGCCTTTGTCACATGGAGGTAAAACAATTTGTCCAAGCACAGGCATCACGGCTGAGATTCGGCCTCTTAACCACTACGCTATGCTAGCCTTCAGGTGGGCCCCAAAGTTCAGCCGACACCCCCGGTATAGGAGGGTGGTGGTGGAGATGCCGCGGGTAGGCAACCCGTCTGGTTTCCCCAGGAGATAACTGAACCCAGGCGAGTAGCATAGATGTCTGTGTTTTGTTTTTTAATTAACTAATTAATTAATCTTTCTGAGACAGGGTCTCACTATGTAGTCCAGGCTGACCTTGAACTCACTTTGTAGCCCAGGCTGAACTGGAACTCCAGGCAATCCTCCTGCCTCAGCCTCCCGAGTGCTGGGATTACAGGTGTGCCCCATCAGGCCTACAGATGTCTGTGTTTTTAATCACTGGTTTGTTCCTAACCAGAGGCAGTTTGCTGGAGCTCATCTGGCTGTCTAGGAGATGACTGACTAGTCTTACAGCGTCGCCCCGTCACCCAGCCCTCTGTCTGCCCTGCCCCAGGCCACGCACCGTTGATCTCTGTGCGATGATGTTTCTAGGTGGGTACGGATACGCTCAGGCCAAGGCCCCTTCTTCCTGTGGTGCTCAGGAACAGTTCATGGTAGACTCCCTCTTGGATTTGAACAATAAACCTAGTCTCCTGGGTTCCTCCCATTGTTATCAGTTACCTAAAAGAGAATCACAGTTGTTTTTACTGCACTACAAGGTGAGTTTGAGTTCTCACTGAACTCCCATGCACCTGTGCATGACTCCTTGAGACCGAGGGCTGTCGCGGACAGACAGACAGTGGGGCTATTCCTGAAACACGGAATCACGGGTGTGAGCCCAGGTCAGACGGAGCGGGGCCTCCCACGTGGGCCGCCACACGTCGAGCCACGGGATTCTTAGTCATGAGGGATCCTGTGGGCAGTGCAGGATGTTAGGCAGCACTCCTGTCTCTGCTCCTCAGATGCTGATGATACCTCTGCCTCTCACTCCTGTTGTGACAAAAGCACCCCAAGATTGTGTCTCCTGGAAACAGGAAATTTCCAGGAAATGTCTCCCGGAAGGCAAAGTCATCACTTGAAAGCCACTGAAATGAAGTACAGTCATATGCTGCAATGGACCGTGCGTAGGATGGAGGCCACCAGAGCACAGTGGAGCTGAGGGTCACGGCTGCACGCTGACGTGTGGCCCTGTCTCTCTCAGCCTCCTTGGAGTTCATGTCTCAGGAGCCACAGTTCCAGAAATCTATCTTCTAGTTGGTCCCCTGGGTAGTATTTTAGTGACTTTAACTACTCCTGGGGATTCTTTTCCAGCTCGTGCTGTTCTGACTTCTAGCAGCACGGTAAAGGCTTCTCAGAGCACAGCGCCTGGAAATCTGTCTTCTCGATGAACCATAGCAGCAAGGCCAACACCCAGCCCTCGCGTGCAGACCTGGCCTTGGCAGCCTCTGGGACACTGGCCCGTAAAGGAGAGCTCAAGAATCAGGAAAAGGCTTGGGCTTGAGGGCGCTGCCCAGGCTGAGAGACAACAGAATGAGGGGTTCACTTTTCTAAACAAAGACACCAGGGTTAAGAACTCACAGACAAGCACATTTTAAATCTTGCTTAACTAGTCCTCTCCCTTTGGAGGGGGAACTTGAAGCTTGTGAGGATGGGCAGGATGTGGCCTTTCCAAGTCTGGATGGGAAAACCAAAGAAGATGGAAACCCGAGAAGAAATAGTTACTCTGTGACTCGGGGGAGGGGGGAGTGTGCTGATGAACACGTGCCAGGGCCCGAGGATCAAAGGAAGTGTTCGGGAAAATCGAGTCACCAGCAGCTAGGAGCTTGGGAGGAGAAAGGTAAGTTTACCGATGCTAGTGGACCCCAGAGGAGAGAACTCAAAGTCTGGGAGGTCCCGATGACAAAGCATTTGTCTTTATTTATAAGGTGGCAAACAGAAGTTACAAGAACAAGGTAAGCCTTAGCTGAAGGTGCTGGGAACATGAGTGTCTTGGGTGAGCGTTGTGAGTAGCGAAGCTGATTTAGCACATTCACAGTTTGATGAGAAATCATAACAGGATTTCGTGTGTTCAGAGGCAGAGGACAGAATGGCTGCAGTGAGGCCGGGATTTCTGCTAGAGAAGGAACAACAGATCCTGCTTGGGAGAAGTCATTCCAGGCAGCAGGATGAGCATTGGAACCCACAAGGATGAGTCCTCTGTAGTAGGGGCCAATGGCAGATTAAAAAGAGCAGTGACGCTGCCTGAGGAAGGGTTTTTGTTATGCAAAGAGGTTTGGATTTTATCTTGAAAATTAAAGGAAACTCAACAGGAAGAAAAAGCCCAACTAAAAAGTAGGTGAAATGGCTGGACTGGCACACACTTCACAGGGGAGGTAAACAGACCCCAAGTGACCATGTGAAAACACGCTCAACACTGTCCTTAAGGAACTGCAAATTAAAACAATGAAACATTGCTATGCATCCATTAGGATGGCTAAAGGCAAAGCAAACTGACCACACAAGCTGGGGGAGGACCAGGGTAACAGGAATTTTTATTCATTCATTGCTGGTGGGAACGCAGAAAGGCGTTTTCCTTGGAAAACAGGCAGTTTCTCAGAAAGCTAAACACAGTCCTCCGTAGGACCTAGAAATAGCATTACTATTGAAATGGGAGCAGGTTCACATGGCTACATGCAGCGTGCTTAGTGGTTTTATTCATATTTGCCCCAAGTTGAATGCAACCAAGACGGACTTCAATAGATGAATTCAGCGACACAAAGAAGTGAGCTATGAAGCCATGAAAAGGGTGTGGATTGAGCAGGTGTGGTGCCAGGTGCCTGTAGCCGCAACTACTGGGGAGGCTGAGACAGAAGGTTCATTCCAGCCCAGGAGTTTGGGGCCAGTCTAGGCAACATAGTGAAACTTTGTCTCAAATGCAATATAAAACATCGTAACATAGCATGGCATGGGATGGCATGGATTCATCTCAAACGCATAATGCTAGTGAAAAAAGCCAGTCATGAAGTCAGAAAAAGCTTCACCCATAATCATTTTAATTCTATAGCGCTTTGGAAAAGGCAAAACTAAAGAGACAGTGAAGCGATCCATGACTGCTAGGAGGTAGGTGAGGTGGTGGAAGAGGTGGAAGCACAGGAAATCTTTGTTAGGGTGGTGAGAATACCCTGCTTGATGCTGTGTGGTGAGTGCAGGACACGAAACATTAGTTAGGACTCAAAGAACTTCAGCACTCGAGACCAAACGATGATGTACGTAAAGTAAAAACACAATCATTCAGGAGACCGAGTGGTCCGGGACGCACTGTGGGATGTAAGGAAAGGATCTAGGTGTTTTGTAAACGTCTGAGGAAGCCAAGACGAAAGGAATGGGAAAAGGGTGCCGGCCCGAGTAACTGTGGCAGCCAGAACTGCACCGAACAACACACTCTGGCTTACGATGCTGTTTCTCACAGTGATCGGTTAGTGAGCCGAAACCACGACGCATGCGCACTGAATTAAGCAGGTCCCTAAATGGGTGGGGCCGGGGCTCTCCTGGCTGGATTGGGAGGATCCAGATAAGCCAGGGAGGAGGCCAGGACTACTTAACAACGGACTGGAGTTTGCGATGTTGGTGAGAAATAACATCCTATTATAGAAATGGGGTCTACTTTGCTCCATCAGTTGAGCAGGTTTAGAAGAAAGGGTACCCCGGGGGCACTGAGCACACCTAGCACCCGTTTGGGGGCAGGAAAATAGCCCCAGAGCATCTTAGGGACAGCAGGGAATTTAAAAAGGACAAAAGGTGGAGCTTTTATAAGTTTTTATCTCTGTGTCTTGACAAGCTTTCAGATAATGTCCAGGATTTTGTGCGGCCCGCCTACCCCAAGGCCCTGTTCACAACCTTTCTTTGCATTATCGCAAGTCAGCTGAAGCGCAGTAATTTCAGCTGCTTGTGAATGAGCGGCCAGTTGTGCACAGCCTCCTGTAGTCCAGCAAGGAGCCGAGCACGAGGCCCGAGGAGCCCCGGGAGATAAGTGAGAACCGGACAGGTGCCGGCCTGGGGACTGTGCCCGTGCCCATCGCATTGTAAATGTGCCCGGTCACAGTTTATCAGAGGTCAGTCGTGTGAGGCCCTCTTCCGGCAGCGTTTCCTCCTCATTCCTGCTTCTCCTGCTGCCCTATTTTTCTTTGCCTGTTTTGCTGCGAGCTCTTGTAGTTCCATGTTAAGATAATGGAATCAGCTGCAGACCGCAGGAGTGGGCGAGGTGTCTAATATCCAGTGGGCCGTGTGCAGCTCAAGAGTCCCAGGGGAAAGGGTCCCTAGACTGCATTATTCACTATACTCTGTTCCAATTCTTTTACAACATTATCTTCTGTCCCACGATGCTCACAAATTCACTATACTCTGTTCCAATTCTTTTACAACATTATCTTCTGTCCCACGATGCTCACAAATCACTGGCTGGGGATGACTGGGGTCCTATCTACAGTGGCAGAAAAACAGGGCCCAGTGGAGTCCCTGGCCTTCCTAGCTTGCCAGACAAGTTGTTGGTACTCAGACCAGCAAGGGTGGCCCTGCTGGCCTCTGGGAACCCCGGAGGGGGGCCAGGACGCAGTCTCCCTGCCTTGTGAGCTTTTCCCTTTCCCTCCTCAGGAGGAGCAGCGGCAGATGCAGTAACCATCGTGCACATAAAGGTCCCAGAACAGACTTTACAGCCTACACAGGGAAAGTCTCCGGGGGGGAACTGGCGCTCCCCTGAAGTAGGTCTTAAGGGTTCCCCCACACTGATGAAGGGGAATGAAACTCCCGGCCTACTAGATGTCCAGTGTGAGTTTCTGTTCTCTAAAATCAGAGTGAATGTTAGGAACAATGGAGGTTAAGAGCAGAATGTATTTACTGAGAGAAAGAAGGCTTCTGTCTGAGAGACAGAGGGGTCCAGAGTGTGTTGCCAAAGACTCTGTCTTTTCTAGGGACTTTTACAGAGTAAAACCACGAGGCAAGATGGGTCCAAGGTGAGGGAAACATGGGAAATTGCAAGGCAGGCATGTGGTGGGTCAGAACTATGGTCAACCAATAAGGTGAACTGTTCAGGTAAAATTGATTAACTCAGGAACAAATGGGGAAGCGAGTCACATAGCAAGTGGGCGTGCTTAAAGAGCAGTGACTCCTTCTGTTGGGGGTTGAGATGGTGACCCCTGGCTTCCTCAAGGTGATCCATACTTACTTAGAATATCAATCCCTGATGTTAATACTCAGGGTGTGGTTGCACTTGTTTTGTCTTTTGTCTTGAGGTCCGGCCCACAGCAAAGGTGTCTGCCTCCTCCAAGGTCACAAGACATCCGGTCTTCTGCACTGGCTCCCTCTAGGGCCCAGCCTTGTCTGGCTATAACATTTCTATCTAACTCAGTCGCCTGTAACACCATGATCCCAATTCTCTGTGTCAAAGTTGGGTTATGCTTGGTAATACCTTGCAGTGTGACAAGTTTCTCCTGGGGATTAAACAGCACACATTTTGCCCTCTGGAGCCTTAAAGCGATGCTTGATGTAAGGACCAGAGCTGCCCCAAAGTGAACCACAGCCACTCTCACCAACAAGGTCCTGAGCTCCTCTGATGACAATGGTTGAACTCACACTGGGGAAGCTAGTTATGACAAGCTCTTCCAGGAGAGTCAACGGCTCAAAAAGCAACACTTGGAGAAAACCACAACGCCTAGGTCTTCCTCACGTCTCTATTTATGCTGGCAGCTTTCCTCAGGTGGAACAGCTGTGCTCAGCACCATGCTGATCTAATTCAGCTGATGTTAAGTTGACCACCAGTTTTTAATCCATAGCACTGCTAAACATCCTGCAATGTACAACACATTCCTCTGCATCAAAGACTGAGGTGGTGGCGGCCGTGGTTCCCGGCAGTGGTCACAGCAAGTTTCTCCAGCACGGGTGAGGTGGCAGCATCAATGGCAGCCCAGTGGAGGTCATTTCCTCACCAGGCATGTTCTTGGTGTGATTCTGGGCTTCAACTCTGCAAACTTATCCTGGGCCACTTGCAGTCTCTTCCACAATTCCCTGAGCTACATGGGATCCTGTTATGCACCTCTCATGTATGTCATCTGTCACCTTCCCTTGATCACCTAAAAACTCTGATAGTGACGACTCCCCCACCTATAACTCTCCAGGGGCTTGCCACACATTCTAGAATATGTCTCAGACCCTTTGCTTAGCCCACGGCTCTTCTTCATCTGGGGTGTCCTCTCTGCCATTTGCTCTGGTCACACAGTCACTCTGGCCCTGCTACCCTTCTCAGTCCCATTATTCCTTGTTACTAAAAGAATCCAAAGGCACAGAAACTTGCCTCTTGTACATACCCTAGTCTGCTGTGACCCATGTGAGGTTCTTGGGGTTAAGGACTGTGAGAGGATGCAGCAAAATAAAGACAAAGCTGGGGTGGAGCCCTTATCCTCCTGATAGGAGGAAAGGAACTGTCAACAACTGCAGTATGTTTATTTATACCCTACTTGTTTGCCTGGCCAACAGGCCCTTGCCTTCTTGGTGCTGGAACAACTTGTTTACATAGCTTGTTTTGGTCTCTCTGTTTTTTCTGGGCAGGCCTTGCTTCAGCCCCACATGTGTGATCAATCTCCAGCTGCAACAGCTCCCAACATATCTGTCCACTTTTGTTTTGTTGTTGCACAGGATGGGTGGTCAGTGGAAGCTGGAGGAGCTGTGTTGGAGAGCTCTGCAGAAGATCTTTATACGTGCAGTCCAAAGATTTTAAGTCCCTGCATTCCGCAGTTAAAATCCTGTGCAGTCCATTAACCTGTCACAGTAGTCAGCTACCAGTATACATGGCAAGTGTCAAAAGGTATTAGTGATTTGAGTTTCTTTTATAACATATGACTTTAGCATTGTTTTATAGACCTATAGTAGTTGTACATTTTCTGCAGGATGTTCAAGACCAAGTTAAGGTGAGACCTGTTTTAAACACAGTCAATTTTTGCTGTCTATCAAGGTCAGTTAGGTCTCCTCAGGAATACCTTGGAACCAGCTGTAGCAACTCTTAGCTCTTCTGTTAGTGTCAGCTGTTTGGATGAGTCACAGCCATTGCCTGACCAAGTTGTTTTCTGTGAAAGCTTGGGAGATTTTTGCTCCTGGTGACTCTGCTTAGGCACATCAAACACCAATGATCATTTTCCTCTGTGGTCTCATAATCTTCTTGATCAGAAGACTTGGGACTCACTGGGTATAGGATGACACAGCAGGGGTTCTCTTATGTCCTGGGTCCTCATTGACCTTGGAGGGCTAGGGCCAAAATATTGGCTATCCTCTTAGCCCATCTGTCTCTCTAATTGTTGGTTTCTATACCTCAGTTGTTGAACATCCAGAAGAAAAGACTGATAACAGTACAATGTAGTAGAGACATTATTATCTTATCCAAATATCAAACATCTTACAACATACAATAGAACCACTGACTCCCGAGCTGCCTGCATTCTACCTGGCAAGCCAAAAGGAAAGTGCACGTAGCACTGTTCAGCCCATAGGGAAACTTTGGCACTTTGCTCCGAGATTGGTAAGGCCTCATCCAGTGACCTCAAGTGGCTGGAGCCATCTGGTAAGGTCTATCTAAGGACCTCCACTCAGCTGGGGAAACTCCCTGCAATAAGGGTAGATATTCTCAACCCAAGAAACAACTGAGACCTTGCCTTTGGCTTCCCTAAAGGAATATAGGAAAATGACAAAACAAAAGAGCAAAATACAATCTCAAACCTCCAGCCCACCCCAAGCAAGCCTAGGAGACATGGACATAGGAGAAAATGTAAGCCATACACCTGAAACTTCGGAAATGATAGCAATTGAAGTAAAGAAACAACTCCAGAAGCTATAAAAGAACTTAGATCAGAAATAGTCTTCCAGGTAAAAGAAGAAATGATAAATGTAGTGAAAGAAATGCTGAACACATCTAAAGAAGACGTAGTTAAAAAATTGGAGGAACAATGCAAAAATATAGAAACCTTGAACAAATAATATAAGAAACCATCAGAATGCATCAAACAGATTCAAAGAGACACACAGGAAATAAAAAATTTCATTGAAAGTTGGCAAAACCGCCTCAATGAAAGTGAAAATAGACTTTCAGACCTCGAAGACAAGGTTACTACTAGTGAACAAGAAAGAAAAGATCTTTTAAAAATAACAAGGAATCAGGAAATAACAATTCAACAGCTGCAAAATGATGCAAAGATAAACAACATAAGATTGATAGGTATAAACGAAAAAGGTGACAACACAAATGATATCAAGAGGCTATTTACAGAAGTAATAGCAGAAAATTTCCTAAACATGAGAATGGAAACTGACATACAGATCAGTGAAGCAAATGGAACTCCAAATGGCCATAACCAAAATAAAACTATACCCAGACATATAATAATCAACATCCCAGAAATCCAACATAAGAACAGAATATTAAAAGATGCTAGAGAGAAGAGACAGATCACCCACCTATAAGTGAAAGCCTATCAGAATCACAGAAGACTTTTCTTTTTTCTTTTTTTTAATAATTTTATTTAAAGAGAGAAAAACAAAACAAAACAAAACAGAATAAAGGGTAGCGACAATACAGTATTCCAAGGAAAAAAGGAAAACAACAACAACAACAAAAACCTAAGATATTATTACTTGACAAATTACATACTGACTTCTTGGAAATAGTTGTTCAAATTACAAAGTTAAAACATAAAGTAGACATTCAAACAGTGAGACTGTTAACAGCTCTGCTCCACGATCTGACAAAAACAGCAATATGGTCATCCATCTTACCCACTCAAATATGCATGCAATTATATCAAAAGGGTAAAATTAAACACAAC
>PVJX010014653.1:0-44384 GCA_004027295.1 Dolichotis patagonum | reverse complement strand
CCACAGCCTTGCCAGCATTTGTTATTGGTTGATTTCTTGATAATAGCTATTCTTTTTGGGGTGAGATAGAATCTCAGTGTTGTTTTAATTTGCATCTTTCTAATGACGATGTTGAACATTTTTTTCATATATTTATTTGCTGTTTGTATTTCTTTCTCTGAGAAGTGTGTATTCATCTTAGATGCCTAATTTTGGATTGTTCTTTGAATTTGGGGAACCTGATTATTTTCAATTACTTACATGTTCTAGATATAAGTCCTTTGTCTGATGGACAACTGGCTAAACTTTTTCTCACTCTATGGGTTTTCTTTTCACTTTGTTGATTTCTTATGTTGTACAAAAGCTTTTTAGTAAGATGAGATCCCACTTGTTGATTCTTTGTAATATTTTCTGTGTGATCTGGGCTTTGTTCAAGAAGTCTCTGCTTACACCTATGTTTTCAAGATTTCTATCTATTTTCTCTTCCAATATATTTAGTGTTTCTGTTTTAATATTTAGATCTTTGGTCCATTTTGATTTTAGTTTAGTGCATGGTGATAAACAAGGGTCTAGTTTTAGTCTTTGGCATGTGGAAAGCCAACTTTTCTAGCACCATTTATTAAAGAGGCTCTTTCTTCCAGGGAACATGTTAGGCCCCTTGTCACAGATAAGGTGGCTGAATGTGTTTGTAGTTGTGTCTGAATCTTCTAAACTGTTTCATTGATTCTCAGGTCTGTTTTATTGCTGACTCAGTTCTATGCTGATTTTATCACAGTAGCTTTGTAGTTTAATTTCAAATTTGAGATTGTGATCCCCTTGACTTGCCTTTGTTGCCCAGAATTGCTTTGCTATTCTAGGTCTCCTCTGGTTGTAAATGAATTTTAGGAATGTTTTCTCTAGTTCTGTGAGGTATGCTAATGGTATTTTTATTGGGATTGCATTAAATCTTTATATTAATTTTGGGAATATGGCCATTTTCACTATGTTGGTTCTTCCTATACATGTTTTAAAAATTTTTAACTAATACTAAAAATTATACATATTTATGGAACACCAGGTGACGTTTCAATACATGTATACATTGTACAATGTTCAAATAATAGTCAGCTTAATTCCTCTTCAAGTATGGTTTCTTTATCATGAAATCATCCAAAACTCTTTCGCTTTTAAAAAATACACAGTACATCATATTAAGTATCTTTCTTTGCATGGATTGTTTTTTAAATTTACAATATTTTATAATATTGTATCTTAAACTTAAGAGTTAAAGTTGTAGAATCTATGCTTTGGAGCTAAGAATTTGGATTCAAATTTCTGCTACACATCTTCCATGAGTTTTGATCTAGAAGAAGTTTCTTTTTTCTTTCTGGGCCTTGAATATCCTTATATGCAAAATGTAGCTGCAAATAATGTCATCCTAATAGGTTAAGCATTAAGCTTATATAATACTTATGTGTATAAAAATATATAAAATGTTTATAATGGTTTTGATACATGTTAAGTATTCAGGAACTATTAATGTAATGTACAATATCACACAATCAGAGATAAAATAAAATTATATATTTCTAATATATTTTCTTTACAGAATTTTACTAATGCTCCCTATCTCTACCTAATTTCATAGCTTTCCCAAGGCAAATGTCCTCAAATACAATATTCATGATGGCCTTTGCTTCATTGGTTGGTGGTCTTTTGAGAGAATGTTAGGTACAATTTTTGCCTGGAGAATGTTAGGTACAATTTTTGTATTTCTACCCTTAGTTCAAGCTACAGGGAGGAATCCAGTACTGTAGGAATTTATTTTCCTCCCCCAATTAGTAATATCAACCTAAAATGCACATACATTGTCACTGGAGAGAAAAAAGCGTGAAAGAGGTTGGAGAAGAAAAGGAATGTGGAAAAATGATAGTCTACTAGTTGGGACTGATTTTGGCTACATGCAACAAATCCAAATAATAGATAAATCTCTGTGTCATGGAGAAAACACTCCAAGAAAAGTAGGCTGGGAATAGTGTGGTACTCACTGGCCTTCTGTGACTGGATATATATATATATATATATATGCCCTTAATATGAAGCTTTTGTCAATAAGTTGTCTTTCTGTTGGTTGGGAGAGCATCAGTCTTCACAATCACATTCTTGTATGTGATGAATGATAAAATACATAAAATGATGGATGCTCACTTAAATTTGAATTTTAGATAATAGTTGATATTTTAGTATTTAATATGTTTCAAACTGTATAGGGCAAACTTACAGTAATAAATTATATTTGGGTTTTTTGGTCTGAAATTCAAATTTAATTAGGCAACCTGTATTCTTATTTGTTAAATCCAGCAATGTGACAAATTCTAAGCAGAAAGGAGGAAAGGAGGAAACAGGATGGCAGAAGGTCCCAGGGTTGTCCCTCCCAGTTGAGTGAGGCCCTTTTGCATACTCATGCATTCACTCACGTTTCGCTGGTTACTCCTGGATGCCAGAGAGAATGAATGAATGTCTAAAAGAAGACTGACATTCTAAAAGAAAGAGGGAAGGAGAGGATAGATACTGGATAGGCAAGGAGGAGTTTCTTTCACAGGCAGAAGTTTGCTCCAGCATTTTTGTCAGATGGATAAATGTATCAGAATCTCACAGCAGTTTAAAAATGGGCTCAGCTGGAGACATCTTAGACTCCTCTCCTCTACCCACTTCTTTCTCAGTGTATGAGGCACAGTAAGAGCCTTCAGTGCATTGTGCATTTTTCTGGAAGACTCTTCAGATCCCTTTGCTGTGGGTTGAAGTATAAATTAATTTTAAAAAATAAAGTACACTAATGGTTGGTTTTGGAATCTCCCTAACTTTGGGGAATATCAAAAAGATATTTTGGACATATGGTTTTAGGCTTTCTGCTTACTATTGATCATTTCATGTAATTTAACCAGCATCTTCTGAAATATAAGTATAAAATGCAAACAACTTTCGTTTAAAATAAGCCAACAAATTTCAAAACTGAGATCTTTAATCTACCACACTTCGTGTTCTTGCGACTCTTGGGGTAAGTTGATTTATGCTACAGGATTTTCTGATAATAAGAACTCATTGTTAATAAGAGAAGTAATTTATTGTTAACAAGTAATAAGTAAAGCACTGTAACATACAAGGAGAGGGTATGGTAAAAGGCAACTTTAGTCAGTGAACAAGAAAACAAATTTATGAAGAGGGTGCAGTCAAGCCCTCAGAAAGCGTATGTCTCCAAATGCCCAGCTTTGGTAAAGAATACTGCCGATGTGTATAGAACTGCTGTGCGACAGTTGTGTGACATTAGGAACCTGGCGCGGTAGCTCTCATCTTGGAGTATGTCATACACTGGCTACAGGACTGGGCAGCAGCAAGAGTCTAAGGCTGACCCAGTGTGCTTGTCCTTGATGAGAGGTGGTCCAGCAACCAAGTTACATAAACTGGCCTGGCAGAAGAATGCAGCAGAGAGGACCTCGGTTCGCTCTGGGGTGAAACCCAATGAATAATCCACCTAAGCAGCATGCCGAGAGGGCTAGGCAGGGAAATAAACCCAGACACTTACCTAGGTGTGCAGGTTGGAATGAAAGTAGGTGAAGCTTCTTACAGATTTGCTCACAGTGAAGTCTCACAGTGCTCATTCAGGCTTTGTGGTGGGTGGGAGGATGTGGTTAAGGCCATTGCGCAGGTTTGGATAGGGGTTAAGGAGACACAGTGTGGTGATAAGAAGGGAGATCCCTGCTTACCTGGGACTCAGTCCTGAAACGTAGGACTTGCAGTGGAATACTGGAAAATCGTGATTTTGTGCCCACCACTTTGAAGTCAAAGGTGGACTTTGGGCCACTAGGTCTCTGCAGCAAAGAATCATCAGTTATCAGAGCTGAGCAGGACTGCAGGACCTGATGTATCTAAGCAGAATTTTTAATTCAGCTTAGATCTTTTTAGGCTACCCTAAATGTTTCTAGGTGGTTTAGATATTTTAGATATCATCATGTGACTGGATAATTTTTTAAATGGAAAGTAACAAGAAAGTCATTCTCTTTTCTTTTGATTTTAAGAGCAAAACAAACTTGCACACATTTCTGTCCCTGAATAGCTGAGGGGCTGCTCATATTTTAACTACTCAAATAGCAATGTTATCACACACAGAGGTACACAGGAAAGATGACAGGTTTTATAGCCAGAAGAGCTGGGTTTGAGTCCCAGGTCTATCATGTATGACTCTTTTGACCTTGCCAGATTAGGAGGCTCAAAGAGATGAGGTGACCTGCAAAATATAGCAGAGCATTGCAATGACCTCAATTCTCTGGCCTAGGAAACTAAGCTCACTTCTGAACTCCTCAGCCTCTTTTACTTTACACACTGTAATTCTCTTGAGGTGTTAGCTAACATAGTGCTAATGTTAAAACAGAAACCTGGGTCTCCTACCAACTCTTCAGGCTATCATGACACCAAAGAATTTAAAGAAGTTCATATCTTGATGACATATCATCTTAGCAAAAATAAATGTGCATATTATTACAATGCATGTGCAGCACAGCCTGTAACTTCTCAGTTCACTTTAACTGCAGTCTCGTGACTGACACAGATGTTATTGCTCCCCAATTACAGTGTTTTTTGCTTGGAGGCATCTTGTCCTCTGTAATATATCATGGGCCAGAGCCCCAGTCCTAAACATTAGCTAGTAATTTATGATCATACCTTCTGAGGCAGAGAGGGCAGCCATAGCTCACTTTGGACTTGGAAAAGCACTCCAGGTTTTCCCTCAGCTCTTTTTTTCCTCTTTTCTCTTTCTGTATTTGCTCATTACTATATCTTTTCAATTTAGGGATGGCCTGGATCCTGCCATGTAAATCAAAGAAGAGAGGGTCTGACTCAGCCGCCTAGCCTGGGTCACCTGGAACCCATTATGATACAGAATCATAAACACCTCCATTCTCCCTTCAGAGAGAGACCAGAACCACTGAAGTTAAGCTACCTGCATAAGAGTTGAGTGCGATCAGCTGTACTTAATCTTTAAATGTCCAACCCACTGATAACCTTTGGTTTGCTTTGATAACTATGAAATAAATTCTCACTGCAGTGGATACCGGCATTCTGGTTTCTATTCAAGGCTGGGGTGCAGATGTCATAGAATGCTGGACTGGATAGCAGTCCTTGGAGACCTCTGTGGCCAGTTACTGGCTTTCAGGTACTTAATTTCTAAGCCTCCCTCTGCCGACCTTAAATTTCTTTAGAGAATGACATGGCGTTTGTGCATTATCAAACTTTAGATATTCTGTGAGGAAAAAACCATTTGGAGGTAAGGGAAACAGGAGAAAAAACTTTCAAAATTAAAGCTTTGTAATACAGAGAAGAAACACAATCTAAGCTAGTTTTAAGCATCTTGCATTTGAATACAACTTTTCTGTTTCCTCATCCCTTCCCCCCAGCAATGAGATTTTATAAGAGCATGTTAACTCTTTTGGGCATGGTTTTCCTCCTCTGTAAAATGAGGGAAATGGTCAATGCTTCTAGAACTTTTAATGTGTATAGGCATCGATTGGGGATCCTATTAAAATACAGATTCTGATTCAGTAGGACCAGAGTGGGGCCTCACACTGTACATTTCTAAAAAGTTCTGAAGGGATACCAATTTCATGGTTCCAAGGACACTGATTTGAGTAGAAATAAGGACTAACTCAGCCTCAATCAGTGGTTCTGGTTAAATTGCACCAGAAACAATTAAAAATAGTGATGACCTCACTTAAAATCAATTAACTAGGATATCTGGTGGTTCAAAACAGGCATTAAGTCTCAAACAAACAATTCAAACCAAGGTGATTCTAATACACAGCCATGGCAGAGACCCATATGCCTAGATCAATAGTTCTTAAAATTCAGTGTTTATCAGGATCATGGGAAGGGTGTGAAAACACAGGTTGCTGCTGCTCTGGGGACCACACTTTAAGAAGCACTGGGTTAGATGATCTCCATGGTCCCCTTCCACTCCAAACGTTGATAATGCCATCAAAATGGTCTTCTCTCCCCACAACATGTACTTAACTAGTGGAAATCATATGTGACTATTGTATGTGAATTTTGAAGACCATTACTCAGTTGAACCAAGCCTTGTGTCCAAAACATGAAATTTTTTCATTACTTTCATAATACTATTTCTGATTACGTGCCAGTTATAAACATAAAAATGACTGTATAAAATTATGGAACAGAGATTGTAATGAAGACATTTACAATTTTCCATGCAATCAGTTACCTTTCCATCCATTATTTTCTTTCTATACTAAACACATATATTCATATAGTTGTATTAAAATTCTTTAAAATTTTACTTGCTGTATAAATTGTTAAGTGTGGCATGTACAGTGCTATATCTGGAATTTTAAACTTGAGTCTGTCACATAACAAGTTTGAGAAGCTTAGGCAAGTCCTTATTTTTCTGTTCTGAAATTTTCTTATCTATAAAATGGAAATGGTAATATTGTTTACCATGTAGATTTCTTGTGAGGATTAAATTAGTTAATACATGTAAAGCTATTAGAAAAATTCCTGGCTCATAACACTGTGTTTACTTTATTATTATTTAATGTAATAAGAATTTCCCATGTCATTTAGAAAGATTTCATATTATAAACTTATCTAGACTTTGAAATATTTTCTAGTATTATTATAGCCACCATAATTTACTTACCCATTTTCTTATTTTTGTACTGTTCTGAAAAATCTTTGTGTGTGCTTTTTTTCTTTTTCTCATTTACGCAGATTTCCTACAAGTAATAAGAAGTGAGTCAATAGATTTCGCTAAGGTCCAAGTTACAAATCATTTGCACTGACCACATTAATTTTAACAAAATGAAGAATCAGAGTTTTCATGCATATGTACATTCCTTTGATGATGTATTTCTGGAATTACATTATAAAAGCTACAATTTATTGACATTAGCTTCCATCTACCTACTTCTTTATGTGCTGGAAATGGGAGTAAGCAGTACAGCTTGTTTATATTTTCTCCTCATTTCTAATTATTCATTCAAAAAGAATCAAAGAGCACAATAAAGAGATGGCATAATCTTATTCTTGTATCTTTCAATTGGAGAAACCAGAGTACTAACAGTAGGCTTAGACATTGGTCATTGTTGGTGAAAACAGGACATACATTTTATGAAGATCATGGCTCCACTATTGATATCTAGTGAAATACTTAAAAAATTTGGTCGTCATTTCTATCATGCTGATATACATGAATTGATTAATACTAAATATATTCATGAGCTACTGTCAGACCTAGTATTGGATTAAAGTAACCTTAAGTTTATTTTTATTGTAATTCTTTATAACACATGCTACTCTAAATTTATGTCATCTTATGGAATAGTAAAAGTACATGGATTTTGGAATCATACAGATCTAGGTTCAAATTCTAGCCCACTTATGGTGATGTAACAGTATATAGTTTAGTGGAGGGAAGTAGGCAATAAAGTATATAGTATGACAAATATAAATAAATATTACCATATAAAAACATAAATCAGAAAGAGTATATTAATGTTTCGTTAGTGGGTAGGTTACAATTTTAAATAGGGCTGTGAGGGAAAAGTCTTATCAAAGACTAGTCTTCAAGGGGTGCTTATTGATATAGGAACAACATGCAGAGGAAAAGCAAGGGCAGAGGACTTGGCATTAGGAATGTTCCGGTCAGTGTGCCTAGAGTGGGGTATGTCAGGGGTAAAATAGGAGGAAACAAGGTTGGGGAGGTCAAAGGTGTAGACAGATTTAGAAAACCTTACAGGCATTATAATGCCTTAGGTTTTGCTTAGGGTGGAAGGGACAAACACTGAAGGGTTTTGTGTAGAAGGTGCAGTTGAAAATATCCTTGACCAATTTTATCTTGGACATGCTGCTGAGACTCATGACACCTCAAACTGGGTTACTCAAAGATAACTGAACACGGGGAGCTGGAGCTCAGGAGTTCTGCAGAGACAGACACTTGAGGGTTGTCAGCATCCCGTGAGAATTAATATATTAAGCCTTGGGGAGAGCTGATGATACAGGGGAAAGAAACTCCTACCTCCAACCTACTAGATGTCCAGCTCTCTAAAGTTCGTGTTCTCTAAATGAAGAATGAATTTTAGGAGCAATGGAGGCTAAGAGCAGAATATATTTATTGAGAGAAAGAAAGATTCTGTCTGAGAGAGACAGAAGGGGTCCCGAGCAGGTTGCCGAGGACCATGTTGTCTTTTCTAGGAATTTTAAAGTGCAAAACCCCAAGGTGGGGAAAAAATGGGAACTGGCAAGGCGGGCATGAGGTGGAACAGAACTATGGCCAACCAATAAGATTAACTGCTCAGGTAAAATTGATTAAATCTGGGACAAATGGGGAAGCATGTCATGGAGCAAGCAGCCATGTATATAGAGCAGTGGCTCTTCCTGTAGGGGCTGGGTTAGTGACTCCTGGCTTCCTCAGGGTGATAGAGACCTATTTAGAATACCAAGCCCTGATGTTTATCCTTAGGAAGTATGTGGGTGGCTTTGTTTTCTCTTTTGTCTTGAGGTGTGGCCCACAGCTGAGGTGTCTGTCTCACTCAAGGCTGCACGGTACCTGGTCTTCTGTACTGGTTCCATCAAGGACCCAGCCCTGTCTGATTGCCTATGACATTTCTGTCTTACTCAGTTGCCTGTAACAGTGAGATTGTCCAGGAGAATGTACAAAATGCAGGGGAATTGGATGGCATGGTGGAGATCCCAGGAGGTGGGAGGGACCCTCTGGAGACAGAGGTGTCGGGAGGCCCAGGGAGGAGCCCTGAGAAGGATGGGGCAGGGGGTGGGGAGTAGCCGAAACATGCCAAGAGAAAAGTCCATTGGATTAAATGCTACAGTATGAATCAGCAAACACTGATGACCTCGGCAAAAGCAACTTCAAGGGACTGGTGATAGAGGTGAAAAAGAACATAAAGAAATCGGTGGCACGAACACAGATAACCCAAGTTTAGTTGTGAATGGGGAGCAAAGATAGCAGCTGAAGGAAGGGGTTTTGTTAAATGGAAATGACTAAAGTGTGAGTTACGTGTTGGTAAAAAGAAGGCACTACTGGAGAAAAGGAAGTTTAATTTCCAGGGAGGGGGTGTGATAGACGAAATAAGATTCCCTAGAAGATGGGTCAGAGGGAATGAGATCTAGGGCACAGTGGAAGGATTAAACTTAGATGGAAGGATGGACACTTGAGAGCCCACTCAGGCATGGACAGTGATGCTATCTGATGGCGTGAAAGGCCTTCACAGCCTTCCACCTGTGCACATAATTGTATGTACATGTGTGATCTGTGTGGGGGTCACACACAGGGAATGGCGGTGACCCTTGAGGCTCCTGACCAGGCATAAGATAGCTATCAACTGCCCGAAAGTCCCAGAGCCTGAGAGGACAGATCTACTCTCTAGCGTGCCTGGAAATTTTGGCTTGCGAAATACCAAGTGACCATTTGACAGAATGGAGCCTAATATAGAATGAGAAATCAATTATGTCTATCTCATCACTTTAAATTGATTATTATTTCAATTGAACATAGATTTCGCAGCAGTGCTTATGTGAGGATTGACATTACATGCTGTAAGACTTGTAGTAGACTCAATTTTTATAGAAGTTTTTTCATTAACTTCTGAAATTTATGACTAACCTGTTAGCTATACCTATTATTCAGTCCAATGGAATGTTTTCAATTCTTTTTAAAACCCACTTAGAAAATAAATATAGCTTAGCAAAGCACCATATATAAAATTATATACAAATAATATAAATAATGTTTTTTCTTTTTTGCTTTGGAGAACCTACTTCAACAGGTACATGTAAGAAATCTAAACTTCCGCAGACTTAAAAAATCAAATAAATTTGCCTCCAGGTAATTCAGACTCTTACCACCTATTTTAATTACCTAATTAGCATTTTTATCTTCAGGAGTGCCCCTTTGATGAATTTACCAGGGTCACAGCATACTCTGTCACTTATTCTACATGAGAGAATTACAAAGAACATCCCCACCCTCCCATGTAGATAAAAGCATGATATTTACAAAATCCAACAACTTTTTAAGATTCAATTCTGGGCTTAATTTCAACAAAACCACTTTCAGCATCGTGAGAGCTGAGCCTGCCAAAGAGCATATAGCTCTGAGTGAAGTGAGAGAGGGGCCCTTTAACGGAGGGAGAGGTAAAGCTGAAACACCTATTTAAAAGTGTCTCCCCCCCCCGCCGCACTTGCTCCTGCCCCTTTGCAATACCAGGTGACTGAACCCAGGGCCTTCGCTACATTTTTAGCCCTTTTCTTGTGTTTTATTTTGAAATAAGTTCTTGCCAAGTCACTAAGTTGTCCAGGCTGGCTTTGAATATTTGACCCTCCTGCCTCAGCTTCCCAGAGCGCGGAGAGTACCAGTGTGCGTGTGCCACCATGCCTTGCTCCCCTTCTCCTTCAAGAGCTGGCTGTTATTTTCTTTCCATTACTTGGTACAAACTAAATCACTTCAAGGTAGACTGAACCTTTTTTTTTTTTTTTTTTACTGTGCTTGGCTTTATGATTTGACGAAAGAAGAAAACATAGAAAATGGTGAGTTTCACAAGTGTCCTATCTTTCTCTTAAAGATGTTTAAAACCAACTTTTAGCTTTTTTGACTCTTTGGTTTATTTGTGAGAAACTGTACATATTGAGCTCTTTTTTTTAATATTGAGCTCTTTCATCTAATGAACTAGGATGATTTGTGAGGCGTTCTGAAGTAGTGGCGAGTTCATCTTAAAACGAAGTGCTAAGAACTTCCTTCGGAAAGAAGAAACAGGAGGAGGGTAACTGCTCACCTGCTTGTCTAAGCAGGGTGCTGGGAGACGCAGCACTCTGAGAGAGTTATGTTTGTATCCACAAAGCACTATTCAAAGAGAACTGAAGAATGGGAAAATAGTTGTCCCTTGAAGTTAAGTCATTGCCTTTTTAAGTCTGAAGTCACAGATATATAATTGTATTAATTGGTGTCTGGGGAAGCCTGCAACATTTTTCATAAAAGTTATAGTTCTTATATTCCTGTTTATGGAATTTCAAAACTCTTCCAAGCTGGAAACTGAAAAAGTTATATTATGAATTACTCCGAATTTTCTCTTTGTAGAATTAAGCAACATGTCAAACATTCCATATATCTTATGACTCAGAAACCTACTTAAAACTTTCTCTTTTTGTTTGGTTGCAAAAAAAAAAAAAAAAGCCTAAGAAAATGAAGATATTTTCTGGTCTTCCCCGAAGCTGTAATCAGTTGGCATCCACCAGGTGCTTTTACTTTCCTGGCCTTGAAATCTTCTGGCTGGGATATGGAAGAAATATTCTCAAATGTTCTCTTAGTTAACAAATAAATCTTTGCGCTTTTTTTGTTCTTTCTCTCTCTCCCTCCCCCGGTGCCTTAGCCTGCCATCCTCCCTTTTCCCGTCAGTTCCCCTTCAAACACTTACATGATACTGTACTTGCACGTTGTTCTCTTGTTCCTCTTCTTCCCTCAAGGGTGGAGAAAAGCACTCGGAATGGGCTGATTTGCTGCCACACCTGTGCCCTGGGTGAGGACACAGCCCAGATGTTCCTGGGTTTCTTGCCCGTGCGTACGGATGAGATGCCCATCTTGTGTTAATGTCTGGGTTCTGCTGCCTGTAATTGTTTATACTCAGTCCTGCCGGACCACAGTCCCTGCAGAGTTCCCTGGCACCTTGCTGGCAGTGCCTGGGCTGTCTTGCATCAATAAGACTGCATCAATGCCAGCTGTGACAGGCTCCTCTGGGCGCCTATCGTGGTCTACTTGTCCCCTTGAGGTAAGCAGTAGGGCATCTTCTAGTGCTATGCTGCTCTTCACTATTCTGCCCCACTAAGGATGGCCCTGTTCTGGCCCAGAGGCTGACTCTCAATTTTCTTTTGGCTTTTCTCTCTGATTCCATCTCTTCAGGGAAGATCAAAAACTCAGTTACCAAGGTTGGGTGGGAAACCAGATGTCTCCAATTCACTGCTTCTGTTTAGGTCACAAAAACCTACTATCTCCTCAGTCTAATGTAAAAGGCCACAGAATCCCAGGGTAGTTTACACCTTGATGCAGCAATTTTTTAGCCTCCCAAGGTATAATTCGAACTGGAATATAACGAACAGTTCTGAAGCTTTCGCTTTGTGCTCTGCATTGTGTTAGGTGCTTCCTTCTGTTATTTCACTCTTACACCCTTTGGTATTACACTATCTATTATTGCTGTTCCCCTTCTAGAGATGAGAAAACTGACAGAGAGAAGGGATAAGGAATTCACATACCAATGATCACACAGCTGATAAGGGCTGAGTTAGGATCTGGTTCCAAGGTCCGTGCTTACCCTCTCTAACATCGCCTCCCACTCCGAAAAACAAGTTACTTTCATCTTAGCAAAACACACTGTAGCTTTTAAGAAGAAAAATTGCTCTAAAAGAGACATAAATAACTCAATTTTGTTGTAAACCTAAAACTGCTAAAAAAATTAAGCTCTATCAATTTAAAAAAGGACATAAGCACTTTTAGCTAAAGCAGGTTAAGAGGTGTGTTTATACATCATGATCATCACTCTTTCAGATATTCATGAAAATAGTTAAGTGACACAAGTCATGTGGAAATGCTTCTAAGACACCATGTTATAGTGTGCAAATTACCACATGAAAATGAGCAAGGAATGCCCTTTTTACCTGGAATTTGCATTATCCTATTCACTGGAAATAGACCTGTAGATTGGTGGGATATTTGTACAGTATTGTGACTCTTCACCTGCTCGGTGAATAAACATAAACTCAGACTTTGTGGCTGCTGATCTGACACTTTTTACCAACACCAAATCGCCTTAAAAAGATTCTTTCCAAGGAACTTAATATTTTGTAGACAATCCTTTATTCTTGTTCCAGAAGCCAAAACTCTTGAGTCGTTGTTCTGTTGAATGAAATATAATACGAGAGAGTTAATCTTGCAATAATTCCTGTAACTATGACTTGGGAAAAGGAAGGGAGTGGAGCTTCACAGACAGCTCACAACCACAGGGAATCGGGGTACGGGGGCCGGAGGCGGGGCCTGTGCGGAAACTGAGGTAGCAGTGAGGACACAGGAGGGCCATCTCCGGCCAGAAAGCTCTGCTTTCCGAATGAGAGAGGGCCCCAATATTGGTAATTTGGTTTCATTACTGATAGCTGGTAGAGGGGCTGTTGTTTCACTTTTCTATGTAAAATATCCTAGTTTTTAACTGCCTTTGGAAAGAGAAAAGAGGAGGGATATCTTTACACTTTAGCACTTCCAAAGGGCTTGTTAGTCATACCTTTATTGTTTTAAACAGATGGACCATGTGATTTTTGAGAGTGTGTGACTCAGAGCAGCAGGGAGAACATAGGAATCTCTAGGCTGAATCTCTCCCTCCTGAGACTCAGAACTCTTTCTCCAATTTGGGAGTACTTCCTCTCCTCCCTACACCCTTGGCTTCAGCGATTGCCAAAGAACCGCAGTAAATGCAATCGTAGGAAAGTATTAATATTTTTCAGAAGTCATGTAAAAAGAATGGCTAAAAATAGGAAAACCAAAAAGCACCCAAACCCGGCATGTATTTCACAATATGTTGATCATCTATCATTATTTTCCTAATCTCTCATGTCAAAAAATTTTTGTGATGACATTCTTTCATGGTTTTGCCCTATAGTTCTGGCTCTAACTGCTGTCATGGAGGGAATATGCCAAGAATGCATGATATTATGTGCATTCAGTTGGATTTTCATCAACTCAATACTGGACACCCACTATTTAAAAGAGGAGAGCTTTAATTTGGCTCACTATTCCAGGGAGGTCAGTCCAGGGCAGATACATTATGGCAGAAGGGCGTATTGGAGTAAAGTTGCTTAGTTCACGGGAACCAGGACACAGACCAGGGGAACAGAGTTGGAGAAGAAGGGGCCAGGGGCCAGATAGAGACTCTTGGGTCATGCTTCCGTGATCCACTCAAACACACTCAGAAGTGTCCTTTTACTGATTCCCTGGGAAGCCTCCAAGCCAATCAAGTTGGCAATTACAATTAACCGTCACACTACTTCATGCTATTTCATTGTTTTTATGTCACGATGGACATAAATAGTATTGGAACAAATACAAGAGTTTTGAGAATTCCCTAATTTTAAGGGAAATAAATACCTTATGAAGATGTGCCACATCCACGGCCTGCCTTTCTGCATAGAAGACCTGTTTTGATCAATAGGTCTGACATAGCTACAAACATGGTGAAAATAAAATTACTTCATTGTCGTTTGGTAGTTTTTCCTCCCTCACAGGCATAATAAAAGAAATGTTGAATGCCCAACTTAGTAGCAATTCAAATGAATCCCACAAGAACAGGAAACCAAGTGGAAATTCAAATATAAGCTATGCCCTGCAGTTGCCATCAATAATCCCTGAAATGAAAACAATGAAATTAGAATGTTGTTTGGGTTGCCCTCCCACCTGATAAGTGAACAAGGGATCAGACCATTTTCATCATTTTTAGATCAAGAGCTAATTAGGTGGAGAAAGTCCAACAGAAACTGGGCAGTGACGTTTGCTCCTTTGTCATTGACAACACCATGTAGCAATTTCCTGACCTGCAAAAACATCCCAATAAATCTCCTCTGTATACCATTAGGAAGTTTTGTGGAACTGGGTGGACTTCAGAAGGCTGCTAACCTTGAGCAGTTCTGCTGTTATCCTGCTCTTATTGCTCAATGGAAAGTTCAGTGGAATCACCAAGTAACAGGAGACCAGGTTCACGGCCATAAATCTCCAGATGCTCGCTGACATGCACAATGCTCTGTGGAGTGAGTTTAACAAGGTCATTCTTGCTGAGCTTCCTTTGAGTTGGAAGCTACAGCTTACTGTCAGGCCCAGAGCCAGGCTGTTAATCATGGAGAAAACCAGAGGGTGAGAGGTGGGGAAGCCATGAAAGGTAACTTTCAGGCCTGGTCTCAGCGTCTAGGGGAACCTGGTTGGAACCCTGTGCAGAATGGCAGCTCCTTGGGGACCTCTGCCCTGCAGCTGAGATCCTTTCCTGCACCTGCTGCTTTAGTCTAGTTACTTAATCTATCATTCTTGGACTAAAATAGGGACTTCTGGACATTGTCTTCAAAGTCTTCTCATTCAGCTGCAAACATCTGAGCATATGTTTTTTCCACTCATTGAATCTAGCCACACTGACCTTCTTTTGATGTCTTCATCTGTTTTTCTCTCAAATATTTGCTATTCAGTGATGGAAAGACTTTGCTTAATTCCATTGAATTTGTGGCGAATTTGGTGACAAATCTTTTTAAAAAGCTAACCAACCAACCAACAACCAAAGAAACAACCAAACTCCAGGGAGACTAAGACAGAGCGAGAGGCATTTTGGAAGTGCTCTGCAGTAACTGGAAGGGAGCAAAAAATCCATCCAAGGTAAAGCATCCAGCCATAGGAAGCTTGGGTCAGCTCTGCCTAGGAGGGTGGGGTGGTGTCTGGGAGCTGCTGTGCAGTTGCAATGGGAGGATTAGGGACTCAGAGGGCTCTCGAAGGCCAAACTTACACTTATAAAGACTTAGATGCTATTTTGTTTGCTCCTTCGCACAATGTCATGAAGTAGACAAAACAAGCATTATTGTTGCCCATTTTGAGATGATACGGCTGAAACTTTGAGAAATTGCATGACCTCAGCCAGAGAGTTTGAACCTCAATGTTGTGATCAATTACATAGATCCTATGCTGAGATAGTCAGCAGTTTTGTTATGTAAAGGCCCAGGTTATAAATAATTTAGGCTTTGTGGGCCACATGGTCTCTGTCGCAGCCACTCAACTCTGCCTTTGTAGCATGAAAACATCCACAGACAATACATAAACAAATGGGCTATGTTCCAATAAATCCCTATTTATAAAAATAGGTGATGGAGCCTCCTTGGCTTGTGGCCTATAGTTTATAGGCCCCTGTCCTATGCCATAGGCTGTAACTGACCTGATGTTGAGAGTAAGGATTCATAGGCCATTACATAATCTTGTACATTTGAATCCTCAAAATGCAGATATTTATAGACTATGAAGGAACACTGTGTAACCTAATGTGATTCACATGGCAAGGAAAGAACCCGGAGAAGGAAGTCGATGTGGAAGTTACTTAACAGAGAGATGGCTGCGCTCAGGAGGTACCGTGGCTGAGGCCGGCCAGTGAATGACGCTGAGCAGCTATTTTCTAGTGCCTCTGTGGTGACTGCCAGGACACTCACGTGGCTCTTTTCTCAACTCTCTACCTTACTAATCATGTCTCCTAGAAGCTACCATCTCTCTTCTGACACAGCAAGTATCCTGGTCCCTGCTTCCTGACAAGAAGATGCAGGCTCTGCCCTGAGGTCAGGACAGGAAACCTGGCAGCAGAAAAGTTGCTGGGAGACCAGATAGGAACACGGATTTGCTTCCTCTACCCACCGCTGGCTGTAGGCCAATGACCTTGTTATTGGCCACACGTTTCCACTCACCTGAGTGGTTAGTCCTGCCGCTAAAACTGGAAGGAAAAGGAGGAGCAAGCCTAAGATGAGAATTTGCTCTTTGAATGTTGCAAATATGTATTTATACTCAGAGAAATGGACTACTTAGTAAGTCCCAGGAATCTCGAATTCCTTCTCATGGACATCAATGTACAAACATTTTCAGTTGTATCTCATCCCATCATTTCTGAAGTTTCCATCACCTAGGGTGTTTTCCCATCATTCCTCTCCCTACACCTCCACCTACCCAATTCTTGCCCATCTTTAGGTCCAACTTTTTTCGTGGAGCTTTCTCTTCTCAGTTGTAGCCTGACTGTACCAGTTAGCATTTTATTTTATGAGCATTATGATCACCCATATTAACTAACTTTTCATGTGTGAGCTATTCAGCAATGACAATTTAGCTACTTGACATCTTTCCCTGGGTTTAAGTTGTTTGTATATTCTTGTCTAGTGCTAGACTCATATTATGAACACTTGGTAGCGGGGTTGTACCCATAAACATGACCTTTCAATGGACCACTAACTTGGAAGTTTTTTCTCTCAATTCTTTAGCATTGCACTTTAAAAGTAGCTTATTTGGCTAACTCCTTTGGATTTTCATGCCTTTTAAAGCACAGAAATAGTGGTTATCCACTATTATTTTCTTCTTCAAGGCTTGAGGTAACTTTCCTCAGGGGTGATTTGGAAGAAAGAAGTGGTAAGTGGTAAGATGTGTAAAATAATTATTTTTCTATCAATATCCAAGGCATTGTATTTGTTCAAGCCCAATGGGTCATGTCTAATTGATGTTCTGTAAAATCCATGACCAATTATGTCTGATTTTGCTCATAATTGTATTTCCTCCATTTAGCAAGTACAAGACACATATTGGATGTATAACAATTTTTGGTGGAATGAAAGAATGCGGGAATGAATACTACCTTGACACAGTCCTGGACGAATCTCTTGTCCTGAGGAAAGAGAGATGATGTCAGGAAGTGGGGACATGGCTTTAATTGTCCCTGGCATAGCCAGATCATCTTTTCCCAATGGCATTTAGCTGCCCTTTGAGGTCAATGAGACTTTGTGTAAGTGGGTTATTTTATGATCCACTCCAATGTACCAATTTAGGGACTGATTTAGTAGTGTTCTCCCAACAAGCAATGAATGGATACTCAATAAACAGTCACTGTCAGAGACATCACCTGATCTGACTCAGAAGAGCCTGCTTGATGCTTGATTCTTAGTTTAGTGAAATATGTTTCTTGTCTTGATCCATTGAGAGTTATGAAATTTCCCTACAGAATGGATCACGCATGTAGTGAGTGTTCATTGTGAGCAGTATTTGCTGTTTTGAGTTTATTTTCCATATGGCAAAATAGTTAATTTTTCTAAGTAATGTTTTAGTAAAAATATGTTTTCTCTTTTGGGCATTTTGTAATACAATGCTAAATATAAAGGCCAACTATTTACAGTGTTTAATTGACTCATGCATATTTACCACAAGGTGGCAGTATAACAGCCCCTTGCTTACTAGGGATGTAGATATCTCTTGAGATAGTGAAAAGATTATTTTTTTCTTCCTCAAGTTTCTAAACTGTAAAATCATAACCATATGTCCTGATGTGTAGTAATGTAGGTTTCTAAAGTTATACACATAAGTTCAAATTCTCTCACACAAGAACTCTCATATACAACATAATCCTTATAATAGGATGAATATTCTATTTAGCACGTAGGTGTGTGTGAATATTACGTAGTAATAATTAAGTAATCTTTTGTGAAGTAGAAAAAATAAAATTTAAGACTTTTTAATACAATTTTTGAAGTGGAATACAAAGAATACCTTATGGTGGTGGGTGGCGGGGGGAGTTGTGATGTTACTGCCCACAAGAAGCCTCAGTAGTTGGGGCTGGTACGGGAAGAGAATCAAGGAGGAGGGTCTGTGTGAGGCTGGAGAGGAGCGGTCCACGGGGAAATTATCAGCTATCGCTTTTTGGCTACACGCATTTACTAAATTCCTTTGTTTTGTTTTCCAAAAGCTTAGTCTTTGTCTTTTAAGAATTTATGATCCAAACCTATAGGAAAACAGAGAAAAAAACCCCTCAGGAAACACGTGAAAAGTCAAGTGCCATTACCATTATGAGAGGAAGGAGGGAAATAAAGGAGGAAAACACTTCCTTCCTATGTGTTTTTCTAAGAGATGGTGAGAAGGCTAGAACAGGCAGTATGGAAGGGTCAAAAGATCAAGAGAATAATGAGCCCCTGGTTCTTGTCACAGCTCTGTCCCTCTCCATTCTAGGCCACCTCAGTTTCCTACGTGCAGTAGGAAGCCTGTGGACCTAGGTCTTTGTCTTAGAAGCATTCACAGAAATAAGTTTTGCCACCAGTTGTTGTTAGTGAGTAAAATATTTGTGTGGAAAAAAGTGAGGAAAGCAGATTATTAGATACCATCTCATCTCCCCACGCCCCCTCAGAGAGACGCCCTGTGTGACAGCATAGGGAGGCTCTGGAGTCATCTGGAGTAAATCAGTTTAACTTTAACTTAATGTTTCAACCTTAATTTTGCCATGGAATGCAATTCCTCCTTCCACCCCAGCCCCCCAAAACCTGTTAACAACAAATGAGTATTAGTGATCGTTAGTAGATACTTTAGGAACTACTGAATTAGGAGGTCCTTAAAGTTTTCTGCAGCTCTAGGAGTCTGGAGCAGAAGCCCCAGGAGGGCAGGGAGCCACATCTGACTTCTTTACTTCATTCTCAATGGTTAGGCTGGAGAGAATTAATATTTGTAAAATCAGTGGATGAACTGCAGTATACAGGTTTTCCTCCTTCTGGCTCTTTCTATTTCTCTTATGAAGTTAGGTACGTATCATGTTAAAGTCCAGCTAAAGAAAGGAGAAGACTTATTTTTTGTCTAAGATCACATGCGAATTATCCTAAAATTCTTGCCAGTGTAAAAGTGCAATCATTTGGAAGACATTTGACCCAAACCGACTGCCTTTTCTATTTCTTACTGTTTTTATAGATCTTTAGGGAAAATAATAGTAATTAGCGAAAACAAAAGCATGAACAAGCATAAAAAATTCCACTGGAAGAAATGACCAGAAGTTTATTCTAAAGGTCAGAGAAGAAAAGTGGGGGAAGAATTAGAGGTTCTGAAAAGACCAAGAGGCTCGTGGTAGTAGGGGATGAAAGATCCATTAGAAGAGGAAGCTCCGTCCAGGATGGGGAAACGTGACCCACTGGTTGGCCTCACATTTAGATGCTTTTTTAAAAAATTTTATTTAAAGAGAAAAAAAAACCCAAAGCAAAACAAAACAAAAAAAGGTAGCAACAATACAGAATTCCAAGGGAAAAAAAAAGAACAAAAAAAAACCCACTAAGAAATCACTACTTGATAAATTACATACTGTCATCTTGGAAATAGTTGTTTAAGTTACAAAATTAAAACATACAAAGTAGACATTCAAACAGTGAGAATGTTAACAGTTCTGCTCCACGATCTAACAAAAACAGTAATATGGTCCTCCATCTTACACACTTAAACATACATCCAGCTATATCCTTTAGAGTACTTACTTTTCCTCTCTTTTTTAGTAGCAATTACACATTTTGGATTTTATTACTCCTACATTTCTTATTATTTTTTACACTTGAGACAAAATGTGATATTTATAAATATATTCCTATTTATTTCACTAATGAAGATAGTCTCAAGTTGTCTCCATTTCTCTATGAAGGCCTCAAGATCATCCTTCTTCATAGCTGAGTACTATTCCATTGTATAAAAATACCATATCTTTTTCATCCACTCTGCAGTTGATGGATGTCTTGGTTGTTTCCAAGATTTAGTTATTACAAATTGTGCTGCTATGAACATGGGTGCACATATATCACTGAGATATGACCTTTTCAGTTTTTCTAGGAAAATACGTAGGAGGGGAATAGCTGGGTTGAATGGAACTTCCAATCCTAGTCTTCTGAGAATTCTCCATACTGATTTCCATAGTGGTTGCACCAGTCTACACTCCCACCAACAGTGGAGCAGTGTTCCTTTTTCCCCGCAGCCTCGCCAACCTTTGTTGTCAGTTGATTTTTTGATGTCAGCTATTCTTTCCGGAGTGAGATGAAATCTCAATGTTGTTTTAATTTGCATTCCTCGAATGACCAGTGATGGTGAACATTTCTTCATGTATTTATTTGCCATTTGTATATCTTCATCTGAGAACTGTGTGTTCATCTCAGATGCCCATTTTTGGAGAGGGTCTTTGAATTTGGAGGGCTTGATGTTTTTCAATTCTTCATATGTTCTGGATATAAGTCCTTTGTCTGAGGGGTTGCTGGCTAAAATTCTTTCCCATTCTGTGGGTTTTCTTTTCACTCTGTTGGTGATTTCTTTTGAAGTGCAGAAACTTTTCAATAATATGAGATCCCAGTTGTTGATTCTCTGACACGTTTCCCATGCAGTTTGTATTTTGTTCATGAATTCTCTGCCTACCCCTATGTCTCCAACACTTCTACCTATCCTATCTTCCAGTAGATTTAGTGTTTAGATTTCTTTAGTGTTTAGATTTAGTGTAGTAGATTTCTGTTTAGATTTAGTGTTTCTGTTTAGGTCTTTGATCCATTTAGACTTTAGTTTTGTGCATGGTGATAGGCATGGATCTAGTTTCAGTCTTATGCATGTGGAGAGCCAATTTTTCCAACACCATTTATTAAAGAGGCTATCCTTCTTCCAGTGAACATGTTTAACCCCTTTGTCAACTATCAGGTGGCTGAGTGTCTTTGTACTTGTAGTTGCATCTTCTAATCTGTTCCATTGATCCTCAGGTCTATTTCTTTGCCAGTACCATGCTGATTTTATCACAGTGGCTTTGTAGTACAGTTTCAAATCAGGAATTGAGATGCCTCCTGCCTTGTCTTTGTTGCCCAGAATCGCCTTTGCTATTCTAGGTTTCTTCTGTTTCCAAATGAATTTTAGGAGTATTTTCTCTAGATCTGTGAGGTATGTCAGTGGTATTTTGATTGGGATTGCGTTAAATCTGTACAACAGTTTTGGGAGTATGGCTATTTTCACAATGTTGGTTCTTCCTAGCCAAAAGCAAGGAATATCCTTCCATTTTCTAATATCCTCTTCAATCTCCTTTTTTAGCATAGTGTAATTTTCAGCATATAGGTCTTTTACATTCTCAGTATGTCACTTTTTTAGATGTTATTGTAAAGGGCGATATTTCCATTATTTCTCTCTCGGTGAGTTTCTTGTTTGTGTACAGGAATGCTGTTGATTTCTGAGCATTGACTTTGTAGCCAGCTACACTGCTGAATTTATTACTTCTAGTAGTCTTTTAATGGAGGTTTTTGGGTCTTCTATATAGAGTATCATGTCATCTGCAAATAGTGATAATTTAACTTCTTCCTTTCCTATCTTTATTCCTTTTATTTCTTTCTCTTGTCTGATTGCCCTGGCTAGTGCTTCCAGGGAACTATATTGAAAAGAGTAGTGACAGTGGACATCCTTGTCTTGTTCCTGATTTTAAAGTGAAAGCTTTCAGTTTTTGTCCATTTAGTATAATATTGGCTATTGGTTTGTCATAGATGGCCTTTATAAGGTTGAGGTAGACACTGTGTATTCCGAGTTTCTGAAGGTTTTTTTTATCATGAACATGTGTCAGACTTTATCGAAAGCTTTTTCTGTATCTATTGAGATGACCATGTGGTTTTTGGTTTTGGCTCTGTTGATGTGGTGCATCACATTTATTGATTTGCGTATGTTAAACCATCCCTGCATTCCTGGAATGAACCCCACTTGGTCATGATGTATAATCTTCTTGATGATTTCATGCATTCTATTTGCCATTATTTTATTGAGAATCTTTGCATCAGTGTTCATTAGTGAGATTGGCCTATAGTTCTCCTTTTCAGTTGAGTCTTTCTCCGGTTTTAGTATGAGAGTAATACTTGCCTCCAGGAATGATTTAGGGAGGATTGCTTTTTTTCAATTTCACTGAAGAGTTTAAGGAGTATTGGCATCAAATCTTCTCTAAATTTCTTGTAGAATTCAGTCATGAATCCATCCGGACCTGGGCTTTTCTTTGTTGGTAAGTTTTTTTTATTATGTTTTCAATTTCAATAGTTGATATTGGGCTATTCAAAATTGCTATATCTTCTTGGTTGAGCTTTGGTAGTTCATATGTCTCTAGAAATCTGTCCATTTCCTCTGTGTTTTCCACTCTACATGAGTAGAGATTTTCAAAGTAGGTATTCATGATCTTTTGAATTTCCATGGGATCTGTAGTAATTTCCCCCTTTTCAGTCCTTATTGTGTGAATTTGGGTTTTTTCTTTCTTTTTTTTATAAGGTTAGCTAGAGGCTTGTCAATTTTGTTTATTCTCCCAAAAAAACCAGCTTTTTGATTAATTAATTCTATCATTTTTTTAGTTTCAATTGCATTGATTTCTGCTCTAATCTTTACTATTTCCTCTCTTCTATGAGCTTTGGGTTTAACTTGCTCTTCTTTTTCTAGAAGCTTGAGATGAAGCATTAGGTTATTTGTGCTCATTCTGTTTTCTTGATATGACAATTTATTGCTATATATTTCCCTCTTAAGACCGCTTTTATTGCATCCCACAGATTATAATATGTTGTTTCTGTGTTTTCATTGAATTGTAGGTATTGCTTTATTTCTTCTTTAATTTCATCTGTAGCCCACTGGTTGTTCAAAAGGTTGTTATTTAATTTCCATGTATTTATGCAGGTTTTGCAATTCTTTTGCCATTAATTTCCAATTTCAGTGTGCTATGGTCAGATATTATGCATGGGATAATTTCAATACCCTTGCATTTACTTAAGAATGTTTTATGAGGATAATATATGGTCTGTTTTGGAGAATGTCCCGTGCACAGCTGAGAAGAAGATGTATTCTGATGTGGTTGGGTGGAATACTCTGTAAACATCTACTAAGTCCAATTGCTCACAGGTATGATGCGGTTCTATTATTTCTTTGTGGATTTTTTGTCTAGTTGATCTATCTCTTTGTGACAATGAGCTGTTAAAGTCCCCTGTAATAATTGTGTTCTTGTGTATTTGGTTTTTTATGTCCATTAGTATCTGTCTTGTATAATTGGATGCTCCTGTGTTTGGTGCATATATACTAATAATTGTTAGTTCTTCCTCTTGGACTTTTCCACTTACAGTATGTAGTGATCTTCTTTGTCTCTTTTAATCATTTTAGGTTTGAAGTTCATATTGTCTGCAAATAGAATAGTTACCCCTGCTCTTTTCTGGGTTCCTGTTGCATGGAATACTGTTTTCTATCCTTTGACTTTTAACCTATGAGTTTCCTTTTGGGTCAGATGTGTTTCTTGTATACAGCATATTGTGGGATCATGTTTCTTGATCCATTCTGTCAACATATTTCTTTTGATAGTTGAATTGAGGCCATTTACATTTATGGATATCACTGATATGTACTGGCTCAACTTTGTCATGTTATGTTCCAATTTTTTGCTTTCTGCTTTTCCCCCTTATTTAATTGCTTGTCCTACCTGGTGGCTTCTTTCTGTTGTTTTGGGGATTGTGGTCATTTTTATCTCTGTCTAGTATGTCTTTCAATACTCTTTCTACGGTTGGTTTGGTGGACGTGTATTTCTTCAGTTGTTCTTTGTGATGGAAGTATCTTGTCTCTCCATTAAATTTGAATGAAAGTTTTGCTGGGTACATCAGTCTGGGTTGAAAGTTGTTTTCTTTCAGGGCTTGAAATATCTCATTCCAATCACGTCTTGACTTGAGGGTTTGTGTTGAAAAGTCTGCTGTGATTCTAATGAGCTTTCCTCGATAGGTGACTTGTGTCTTTTCTCTAACAGCTTTTAGTATTCTGTTTTTATGTTGTATGTCTTAGATCTTAATTAGTATGTGTCTGGGTGTAGATTTATGTTGGTTGTGACTGTTTGGTGTTCTATATGCCTCATTTATCTGCATATCAGATTTTTTTCCCCATATTTGGGAAATTTTCTCCTATTATTTCTGTGAATATTTTAGTTATGTTGTTTGTATTGACTCCAGTGTCTTCACTAATGCCTATTAATCTTATATTGTTGCTCTTGGCATCATCTTGAAGCTTCTGGATTGTCATTTCATGCTGCTTTGTTATTTTTAAAAGTTCTATCCTTTCATGATCACTAATTGCGATCCTGTCCTCAAAGTCCGAAATCCTATCCTCAGCTTCATTTAAATGGTTTTGTATGCTTTGAATAGATTTTTTTTTTCTTGGATGTCTCTTTCAGTTCACTTCATGAATTCTGCTTGTTTTCTATATTGTTCATTCAAGGTTTCAGTCAGTTTCCCATGCTCCTGTACTTTTTTCTCTATTTCTTCTTTAGCTGCACTCAGCAACTCCTTTACTAAGACTGTTACTTCTATCTTTCTATGGGAGAGTACTTCTAATTTGATTTCCTCTATGGCCTCATGGAGTTGTTTTTTTATTTCATTCACTATCTTTTCAGAGATTTCCAGTGTGTTACTTTTGGAGTCCTCTATCTCAGTGTTTCCTGTACTTGCTTCTGGTGAACTAGATGTTTGAGATTGCATTTTGCTTTTTTGTTTTGCCATTTTTCCCCTTTGAGTTAGTGTTCGGTCCTTCAGACCCACAAGTGTCAACTGTTGGTAGTGTTTATCTTGGTGTCCTACTGTAAGGTTGATGATTGTCCAATTGCTGGGTCCCACAATGAATAGGTGGGCCAGTCACCTGACTTCCTGCTGCAGGGCCTGTTGGTTGAGTCCTGTATTCTTCCTGGGCTGACAAGCCTAGTAGTATTGATGTAGGTCAACTTTTAGTTCCTGCTAGTACTTTATCTTCAGGTTATTCCAGGTCATCAATCTCCCTGTCTATAGTGTTTGTGTCGGCGGAGGCCCTACTGTGTCCCTATTGTGTGCCTGTGTGTCTCATAAGCCCTTTTGATTTTCTTCAAGTTGGGGGAGTCCTCAGCACACTCCTAACTCTGCCTGATGTTTTCTGTGTGTGGGAAGGGGTCACCCTCACTCTTGTCAGACAGTCTTGTCAAGGTCTTACAGTTAGTTGGAGGGAGCTTTACTACTGGCCCTATTTACTCACCTCTATTTTAGGGGCATACTCACCACACTGACTGGAGCCAGCTGAGATCTTCTGTTTTGGTGAGGCAGTCACTTAATCTCCCTTCAAGCTAGCACAGATAATCTGCTGTAGTCCAAGGTTCCTCTGGGAGCAGAGTTCCAAGTTTGCCCTGTGTGCTGGGATTCTGCAGGGGCACGCATGATCATGACCCAGGGGTGGATTCTGGGCCCTGCTCACTGCTTGGAGTTCGCTGAGCGTAGCTGGTTAGGCCCGATGGTCCCTCTCATATGTCTTGGGGTAGCCTCAGATGCAGGGCGTGGTCTTACTGCCTGGGAGTGGAGTTCCAAGTTTGCCCTGTGCACTGGGATTCCACCGGAGCGCCCGTGGTCATGGCCCAGGTGTGGCTTCTGGGCCCTGCTCGCTGCTTGGAGTTCACTGAGCCACATTTAAATGCTTTAAAAGCTGGTAGAATGGATTGAGTAATGTAGAGAAACCACAGCCAGGACTAGGCAGAATCTGTATGGACCACAGCGGGTACCCGAGTCAGAAGTAAAGAACTCAGAGGTGTGGTCTACCAGATTACGCGTGTGCAAGAATTTGGTTCAAGGGAAAATGTTTCTCAGGGCCTAGATGGTACTGCTGAGCTGTTAAAGACATAGGGGAAGGAGAAGGTTCGAGCATGCTGCTCTACTCAAAGGTCTCGTATTATGGGATGCAATATCTGTTGCCTATGATGCACTCTGGTTAAACCACATTCCAAAATGCAATGTGACCATTGTAGAATTGACACACCAACCCAAGAGTGGCAGTCACGTTCACCCTGTGGAAGGCAGGATTCTAGGTAGAACAGGCAAACTTTGATGGGGAAGGAGAAATGGAGACGCACAGGGCAGTGCTCTGACACCCTGCAGAGGCCTGGCAGTTAGGAGTGGGAGAAAAAGGCTGGAGGCACTGAAGATATATTTGATATAGGACATGGGAGACACTAAAGGTGTACTTTTTCTACTTTCCCATTCTGTTCATAGCAGATACAAAAAGAGACAATTTTAGGTCAAAAACAAAAAGCCTTGAGGTTGCCTAGATCGCCTCATTTTTGCCTTATATTAATGGTCTTGATCTTATTAAGTTTATGTGTATTTTATAATTAATTATCAATATTTGTACATGTACCTGTACAATATTTATATTAAACAGTGTACAAATATATTTTTGTAATTATTACAAAAGTAAACAAGTTCAAAGTTTAAGGTTATTCTTATCATTTTTCTGTCTTGCGCACTTGCATTTTAGCATCGTATCTGTGTGTGTGTGTGTGTGTGTGTGTGTGTACTGGGGATCAAAAACCAGAGCCTTACACATGTGCTCTACCACTACACAAACCTCCATCTCTAGTATTATTTCTTAGTATGAATAAAAAGCAATGGGAGGGCCGGGGGTTTAGCTCAGTGGTGTAACTGCCTGCTTTGCAAATGTGAGGTCATGAGTTCGATCCCTGGTACAAAAAAAAAGCAATGGGGTTGCAGCTGGAAGTGTGGAACTGCATGTATCGTGGAGCCTGTAATATTTCCAATCAAAACCGAGTGGACTCAGATACTGACGTGGACGTATTAACTGCAATCATTCTGCGTTACTGCTTGACTCCCCTTACATACATGTACATTATTTTTAGCTTTGCCTCACCATGTATGCCTAAAACACACGGGAAACATATACTTCTCAGAGGTGTCAGGTGTGAATGTCACCTGGAAAGTGAGTCAGATTCGAAGACAGTTGCTAACTGTGGCCTGGGCCTGCTGCTCCAGCACACAACACTGCAGACTTAAACTGAGAGAAATCCTTTAGCCATGTGTCTGCCAGTTATAAAGCCATACAAAATGTTAAGAGTATTCTATTGAAAAATTTCATCCATTAAGATACAGTTCAGCTATACATCCTCGTTCTCATAAGGTTTGCGTTAATTTTCCTACGCTACTACAACAAAATTTAAAAAGAAACACTATTAACAGTTGGCATTTAGTGATTCCCACTATAGAAAGATACTTTAATAAAGTCTTAAACAAATTATTAACAAATAAATACACATTGTTTTATACATATTTCAAATTATCCCATGTACAAGAGAAATATATCTTAACAAAACAAGTTTGTATTTTTAACATACATATTTCAAATCATCACATGTACAGGAGAAATATATCTTAACAAAACAAGTTTGTATTTTTAAAGTCGAGGTAAGGTATTCATTTTTGCCTAACAAGATAAGACTCTACTCAAAATATTTGCTTCATCTGCTTCTTATAGTTTGCTTTTAGGCAAAGTCTATTAGTTTGGGTAAAAAAGCATAATTTATATTGCTGTCCTGGATTGTGATTTAAATGTTGTGTTAACTTTTCAACATTCAAAGTAGAAAGAAATTCAAGTTTAAAATTAAGTTTATAAAGGAGAATTAATCACTTTTTCAGATTCACCATCCACCTTAACCAAACAACAAAAGAGAAAGAAGTACCCATATTTTAGCTTCTTAAAATTCTAAAACTATATTTTTAATATTTCAAGCAATAGATGTGGGTCACTTGTGCAAAGAAATGTTCTGTTGTAGGTTCCAGAAATCCTCAAAAGATTGTATGAGATTTCATCTGACAGATAAAAATTTTGTTTTAAGCCATGGGTAGAAAGGAGATAGTTGTAGGATCTACCACATATATGTGGTCGACAGAGTAATTCACCCACCCACGGATGTCCATACCCTAATCCCCACACCTGTGAATATGTTACCTTACATGGACAGAGAGCTCTGCAAATGTGATTAATGTAAGGATCTTGAGGTGGGTTCAATGTAATCACAAACATTCTTATAATTGGATGGCAAAAGAGTCAAAGTCCGAAGAAAATGTGACAACAAAAGCAGAGGTTGGGGTGTCACGCTTTGAAGATGGAGAAGCATAGGAGTGAGGGAAGAAATCCCTAGAAGCCAGAAAAGACAGCAGGAAATGTATTATCACCTGGATTCTCCAAAGGAATACAGCCCTGTCAGCGAGCAAAAATCTTGCTTTTAGTCCAGTGGGATCCATTTTAGACTTTTGTCTTCTAGAACTGTAAGATGACAAACTGTTGTTTTCAGTTCTAAATCTGTGGTGACTTTTTAGAACAGCAGTGGAAAACAATATCTATGAGCCCTAAAGTTCTCTTTTTCTCAGAGAAAACTCCTGAGAATTAATATGATGAAGCAGAAAGAGAAGCTGGAGTTAAACAGGTCATTATTCAAAACCCAATTTTGCCATTTTTGTACCTTTATGGTCTTGGGTAACTTATTTAATTCCTTTGACCCTTTCTTTCTTTTTTAGGAAAAGGAGTTGTGGTGAGATACATATGGTAAGATATGCAAAATGCTCAGCATCACGCCCAGATGATTACTTTCAAGACAAACATTCTGGAAATGTTAAACGCACCCCACAAGACTGAGATTTACTGCGTGAAAATGGCCCACTTGGTATTTCCTCCATCAGTTCAGAAGCTCCCAGAGCCTTCCGGGAAGATGTCCATCCTAGTCTCACAGTGGGAGTCAAGGAAAAAGGCTGACTTAGCGTATCCCCACCTGCGAGCTAAGAAGAGGCTGAAATATGTCCATTGGGGTGCAGGTGTGAGTGGGCCTGCCTCATAAACGTCTGACCTTTCGTGTTTTACCTTGGGTCTGACCCGGGCGCTGCCTCTCCCAGGCCCATCAGCACTGTGCTGATTCACCAAGAGGATGGAAAGCCTGGGTCCACAGATGCGGCACAATAATACTCAGCAGCAGCTACTTGGGTTTTGAATATTAAATCCAGGCTTGTGGGCTCTGTGACTCAGGCAGTGCAAGCCACTGCCTGTTGGCTGGCCCAGGCTGCTCGGTGTGTTCAGGGCTAAATTAAGGGTCCACATTGCCAAGCAGGTCTCCGCTGACCCCGAAAACACAAGCCACTTTATGAGGCCATTTTCCCTAGAGAATATGGAGTGATCCCAGAAGAAAAACAATTTTGAAAGGATTATACAAGAAATGAAGATGATTTCTTCTCTTGAACTCTCATAATCCAGGCAGAGGCCAAGAAAGCCAAGAAGAACGAATCTTTTTCTTCATTAGAAATTTCTTCAGGAAATCTGTTGATATTGTCCCTTTTTGGTAAGTAGATTTTGAAGAAAATTGACCTTTGCTTATATATTTTCCTCTAATGTTTAAAAAAAATTTAGTAAAAAGTTGTTAGTACCATTAACAGAATTCAGTGCTGTAATCAATAGAGACATTGATTACAGATGTCCTGAATCTAAGCCTCACTTCTAGCATATTTTACTCACAAAAAGTTAATTTGACCTGAAATTAACAATCTGCACAACTAAAGTTGTTCCAGATGGTAATTAGGCATAAGTGGTAAGCACTATCTGTAAGTGCCTGTAGTTGTTATTACTTGTATATGACCAAGACATATTTTAATGACTTTTTGCTTATAATTCCTTATCTCAGAGTAGTCTATAAAATATCACTGTTGCAATTTAGATAAGTTTCATCAGACACACCATGTAAATTCTGGTCTTCCAAGAAGCAGATGCCAAAATGGGATTAGACATGCAAGATATTTCCTGGGGGAGGTACCTGGGATGGATAGAAAGGATGGGGACAGAACCCGTCTGGAGACCAGTATGTAGAACAAGAAAGCAGATTGGGTAACGAGAACAAGGAATTTCCAAGGAAATTTTGGCCAGGCTCATGTGGTGTTGGTGAGCCCCAACACCTGTTAGAGGAACCCTGGTTCTGGGAACGGCCTGTCCTTATTCCCTGCTCTCGGTCACTGGGGGGAGCACCTTGCTGGAAGCGTGGCCTAGGCCCAGATGTGGGTTCAACGGGGTAGCAGCTGGGGCTGCTGATCAGCTGTGCACCGGGCGGTGGAAGAGCCGAGCGGGCAGTTTTCAGGCGTTCCCTGTCTCTTGCTCATCCTTACACACTGCCACATCTTAAAAAGCAAGAATCTGTTTTGTTGATGTTGCAGCCAGCACCTCTTCTCTATCCCCTTGTGTATTCCCCAGATCCTAAGCGCTCTTGGTCACTCTTCAAAGTGTGCTTACGAGAGCTGTTCCTGGGCTGTATATTCTGCTTGTCAATAAAATTTCTCGTTCCCAAAGGTAAAAAGGGGGCTGGGCGGCAAATTCTGTGAAGTTAACTGGGACAAGGACAAGGTTTGCCCATGCAAGGAGAGAGGAGAGAAGCTGAGGGAGCACCCCAGCTTCTGGACTCCGGGAGTCTGGTATTGGAGAGAGGGATTCTGCGGAGCCTGGTGTCTGTGATGGGAATGACGGCCAAGGATGGAAGAGGCAGATGGAACTTTGCCGGAAGCAGAGCAGCAGTAAAGGTGACTCGTCACCTTAGGGAGAACAGGGACACCCTTCGGCTGCCAGGGCAGGCTCCTCTCAAGGCAGCTCGTATGTCCACCCAGTATCAGCAGGTAACCTCCTCACTGCCAGCTGGCGCCTAAAACTCCTTCAACCAGTATGAAGCTTTCTACCCCACAACTTTAGCAGTTTTAGTGTCGTTTACTTCACTATACTCTGATATCTGCCCGTAGCTAAGTGCATCCATTCCCTCTCTACTGGGAGTTCTCCTAATGCCAAGATTGTGTTTTTCCTTTTATAATTTCTATACCTAACTAAATACTTGGTGCAAAGTTGATTCTCCATAAGTTTTCATTGAATTGAATGAAATTGAAAGATGCAGATATCTTGAGAGAGGAGGCACAGGAACTAAGGCAAAAGTATATGGAAGTGGGTATGTACTGCACCTCAGCAGCACAAAACTGCGCACATCCGGATACCCTGACTCCAAATTCCAGTTCCTGCACGTTCTGCCTGGGAGACGGTAGATGAATGCTTCAGCCTTTCTGAATTTTAATTTCCTTCTTATAAATGAAGCCAAAGTACCTTTCTTGATAACCTCCAGACTCCTGGGAGCATTAAATGATAAGGAAGGCACTTTGAAAGTATGAGTGATGAATATACATACTCCAGTGCCTGGAGTCAAGCGAGAGTATAATAAACAGATTTGGGGAATACTCTAGTTCCCTTGTTCATGGAGTATTTTTAGGCCATGAAGCATTGTAATTGCTATTTCAAGAAATCCCATTATATATATATATGTGTATATATATATATATATATTTGCTTACAAAGCATGAAGTACTTTATGACTTATGTATAACTAGATAGTTTTGCAGATAGGTCTTAGATCTTCTACAAATGGGAATAAACATTTTTCACCTGGTATATTTGTGTTAGTAGTAAAAACTATTACTGCATAGCCACCCTATTCCGCTAGGTAGTGGTGATTAACTCTTTTCTTAGCCCTTTAATCAAATGTTTTAATGTTTTAATGATTTATCAAAATTACTGTAGAAAAAAGAAAGGAATAAGGAATTTTTATGATACCTTATCACTTATCAATTCAGAACCCTTAAGTGACTTCTACAATGTGAGTGCAGGTGGTGGTTAAAAGTTTGATGTAAGATAGAAGTGGTTTAAAAGTAGGTTCTGCACATGTCAAACCCACTGTTACTCAAGTATTTTCTAGATAAATGCAATAGCTCTGCATTCAGTTTCAAGAAAGAAAAAGGACCTTGAGTGGGGGAAGCCCCACAGCATTTGCTGGGCAGCTGTTGCATTAGAGTAGCCGAAGTGAGGCGTGGCAGTTTTATGGCACAGTCTGTCACGTACTGAATACTCAGTGTTCGCTTTACAGGTTTGTTCTTTACAAAGTACTTTCGTGTATTTCATTCAGTCCTCCCAAGAACTCCACAGAGCTTCGTCTTACAGGTAGAGAAGGTACAGCTCAGGGCTGTAAGAGTTGCTCCTCCCACACAGCTGACCACAGATCTGCTCCGTGGAGCCATGAGCTCTGCGTGGTCAGGGAAACTTGTCATCAGCAGTGAGCATTAAGGGAAAGTAGATGGGGCGGGGAGGCAGCAGTACTGATTGCCCAAGGCGGGAGCAGACGGCGGCGCTGTGCCGCGGGAGGAGCGCTGGCTGTCACAGTCTCCCGGCCTGGTCTTCTCTTTTCTTCAGCCGCAGCGAGCAGATCTAGGACCTGAGGGCATTTCTAGCACGTCTGTCCTGTTCTGTTTTGTTCTGTTTAATTTTACCCCCTTTAAAATAAAATAAAAAAAAATAAAAATTGTTGTTGCCTGAAGGTGCCAAACCCCAAGGCATCGTACAAATGAAAACCAAAAAAATAAATAAATAAATAAATAAATAAATAAATTCGAAATTACGGGGAACAAATCCTAATAATTTAATATTTTGAGTAGCGTTTAAGTTTATTTTCCTTACAGAAGGAATATTATATTGTAAAATTTGAAAAGTGATATAGGACCTATCATACTGGTGATGATATTGATGATCTTATTCTCTGAATACAATCTTTATTACCATCTCAAAGCATTTGAAATCTCTCTTCCTTTTTTTTTTTTAACTGTGTATGATTCTGCCATGGTTGTACACCCAGTTTTACTCTCTCATGGAGGTGAGGTGTTTTTTGTTTGTTTGTTTGTTTGTTTTGTGCAGCTGTGACAGAGAAGATTATCTTTGTTAGTTTTGGAGGAGGGGTTCATGGTAACAAATTGATATGTGCAAATTATGAGGCAAGTTAATTCAGGCATGGGAGGCCCTGTACTGTGGTCAGAAAACTGGTAGTAGAAGGCTGTCATGAGGGTAAGAAGAATAGATAGGGGTTTCTCTTTTCAATGGAATTTAGTTCCACAGAAAATTCTGTGAAATTCGTAAGAAGATGAGAATTCTGTGAAACTTAGAAAATGATGAGAAACAGTACTTTAAGTCAAGGACAGCCATAGAAAATAGTCTGGTAAGACAGTGTGGGAGAGGAAAGGGTGCTATGAATTCACGTATTCATTGGTTCACTTCCCCAGAAAGAATTCGGAGTAGCTAGGTGCCATGGTATATATCTAGATGTCTCCCAGAGTCTCGTGCAGTCATAATCAGGGCTTTATCCCCACACTTGGCAACTTGTGAGCAAATGAGTCCTTGCATATAGACAGTTCTGGAAAACCTAACGCACATGTTGCCTCTGTAAGACACTTCAGCATTAGGTTTGGTGTTGAGGAGAACCAATGCATTTAACCACATGCATTGTTTGGGTCCATAAATACCTATTGGATTGAAATGAGGCAGAAGAGAAGAGGGTCCAGGTGACTTTTCCTTTCCTCATGGCTTCGTTTTGTGTACCAAATAACTGAAGCTCAACTTGAGTTGGCCTCATGCTAAGATTTAATTGTTAATCGTATGTTTTCTAGATAAATGACACCAGCTCTTCTCTTGGATTTCCAAGATATGAAAGGAACTTGAATTTGGGATGGGGCCTTGGGGGTCGTCTTAGTTGTTGACACTATTGCCAAATTTGCAGATGGTTTAAGGATATTCTTGAAGTTAGGCACTGAATCTAGCCCCAAAATTGTGTACTCCACACATAGCCTATCAAATCTTATGAGGCCATTTGGTAACAGTATATTTTGCTATATTTTAAGCTGTCTTCTTAGTGGCCAGAATATTAGTCATTATCGATAGGCTGGAATTGAATAACAAAAGCTCCAGGACTTTCATATCAAAGTAGAAGATGAAGTTAAATTGAAATCTCCTTCCCCTCATCTGATTTTCTCTCCCTGTTATCTAGCTATGTATGCTCATTAGTCCTGTTTACATCTTGTCATGAAGACCAGTGGGATTTGAAGTCCTCTGTTCTGTGTTTTAGCACGAATGGTTCTAGGAGCTTTATGTTAGATAAATATTCCTTTACAGTTAAGGTCAGCTGTCTCTGAGTCTGCCATTCTCTTTTCAGGACCTTGAGGAAAAAAAGGAACAATTGTTCCATGAAGATCACCTACACTCGGCTCCCTTCCCTGCCTATGATACATCCCTACCTACCAAGCTAATGAGCTGCAAATGAGCTATGAAGAAAACTGCCCTGTCAGACGCTTTAGTCTATATATGAGGATATTTTGCAAGAGCAGCAGAACAGAAATAAGTTCAAAAGGACAGAGGGAAAAAAATGTCCAAATCTGTGGCAAGCAGGATTTCACTGAAATTTACAGGATTCCTTGGATATCCTGTAAATATCTTTGATTCATGCAATGATTTCCCAACACTTTGAATCTATTTCAAGTGGTATTAAAATAAATGAAAACTGTTCTCTGCAATGAAAAATAAAAAATGTCTACTTTTATAGACACATGAAAAATGATTGTTGCTTAAGTTTTCAAAAGCTGAGTGCTTTTTTTTCTTAATTGGGAGGAGACTACACTTTGTCTTGCTTTCTCTTGCTCTCCCGCTCTCTATTTTAACTGCAAATGAAAAACACTTTGTGATTTAGCCAAAGGAAGTTAAGGATGAGTCTTTGGGGAGAGGAAGTAGTGCAACTGGTTATCATGTTAATCTTCCACTGTAAGAGTTGGGCTCAGGGCCAGATTTGCTGCTTGTAACAAATGAGCAGAACTTGAATGGTTAAAACAGCCCCTCCCTCCCTCCCTTCCCCCCAGCCTTCAGATCTGGTCCCTGTAAGCCAACTTGACATGTTTTGGAGTGTCCTCCGTCACACATACTAAATACCCAAAGTGACTAGAGATAAAAGTCCGGTTATTAGATACGAAGAGCCTCCCTATTTATTCCCCTACAGGGAATGTCTCTGTGTAACCATGACCCAAAGCCACCTCAAAATTGCACTATCAGTTATTTTCTGGACAGTTCTTCCTTCTTGATCTCTTCCTCAGCTTTCCTCCTGTTCACAGAACAGTCAAGCTGAAGGGGACACGAGGAATGCGATGTGATGGTTTTAGTGTGGCATGGAAAGAGGGATGTGGGTTAGTGGTGGGAAAGATGCTTCCCATTTTCTTTTGAAGGTTAGGAGTAGTGTCTTTGAAATTCCCCTTTTCATCAGGTTTTGGTTTCTTTGAGTTGAGATCAGTCATTTAGCTTAGTGATGATAGTGTAAGTATACATTATTTGATGTTTGAGCTATTCTAAAATGAAAGAAAACCTTTTTTTTTTTTTAAAGAAGGTAAACTGAGAGACCCTTGGAGGAGTGTGGCATGTTGGCAGAATGGTAGTCTGTAGTCAGTAGTCACATCCGTCTCTACCAGGAACCTGCAGCAAGTCTTTAGCATGTTCCTCAGTGGCTCCAAATTGGTTTTCTCAAAATGACATCATAAAGTTGTAATAAATGACCTCCAAGTCCCTGATAAACTTAGCTGAGTTGACATTCTGGTTTCTTGCTTTTGATTCACCACTTTTTTTTCTTACAAAAATGTAAATATACATTTTAGTAATATGTGAAAACTCCGGCACAATTGTGATATATAAATTTTCATTTCCTTTTTAAATTTATTCCAAATATATTTAGTAAATATCTCCCTATGCAAGGCTTGTACTAGTATTGTGTATTCCAAATTGACCAAAAATGACTCGGTTCCTATTCTTATGGAGTTTACAATTAGTGTAGAAACACAGGCACAGACCACTCCAACTGATGATGGGTCAATCTACAATATTTTGATTTTACAATGACATGTGACTTGGTTACTTTTCTCTCATTGCTGGGACAAAATACCCAACACCCAAAATGAAGGAAGGAAAGGTTTATTTAGCTTACAGTTTGTGGACGTTTCAGTCCATAATCATCTGGCTCCAAAGCCAGGTGGTGTGGCTGAGGGGCAACACTTCAAGGCAGCAGCCAGAGAAAAAGGGGAGAAAACAAGCCTCTTTTCCTCCTCTATATTGTACACAGGCCACTCCCACTCCATGGCGGTGTAGCACTCACAAAATTTCTATGCACTCCTCTTGCACAAGATGAAGATATTTACAAAGTGAGAACCCCAGCTTCCTGCTGAGTCTCTTAGTTAAACTTCTAAACTGGTCAAGTTGACACAGTGTGTCAACCATAACGACCTGACTAGTAGGAATTCAGCATTTTGAACTTTGCAAACTTAGGACCTTTTCTTAGACTAGCAGTGTTTGGTCCGGTCCTGTCTTGAGATGCTGAGCTGTAGCACCGAGCTAAGCTCCCGGTCAGCCCCGGGATGCCAGCCACTGCACTCCCAGTGTGCTGGGCGGCTGAACTAGAATGCTCCATATGTTGGATTAAATGCATTTTTGACCTACAATGCTTTCAACTAATGATGGTCTTATTGGAATATTATAAAACCATCATAAGGCAAAGAGCATCTGAATACAATATGGTGAGACAAGTTATGAGGAAAAACAGAGCATTATATGAGAAAAAGAGGCTGGTAATGATCAAGGCTGACAGAGCTCTCCTATCCAGGATGGTCAGGAAAGATCCTTTTTCTAAGGTGACATCTGGACAAGTCTTTAAGAAAGCAAAGAAACAGGGCCTACAGGTGTCAGAGAGAACAATCTTAGTAGAAAGAATATCATAATGTTAAGTGAAATCAGTCACACAAGCTTAAATACCTCATAGTTTCTCATATACATATAAACAAATTAAGGAGCAAAACAAATGATAGGCTATAGGAAACAGGGAAATAGATCTTTTGCAAGAGGGTAGGGGACCAAGAGATGGTGGTGGGAGAGAGGAAGTGAGGAGGAGGAGATATAAGGCTAATTAAGATGTATTATGCGCATGTGCCACCTCCCCAGGAGGAATGTAGTCATTATGTTCTGCAAACATACACTGATGAAACTGTTTTTTGGAAAGAAAAAAAGAATAGTTAAGTATAAAAATTTCTAAGGCGGGGACTATGCTTTATTTGTTTAAGGTTTAGAAAAGACACCAGTGGCTGGGTCAGAGTGGAAATGGGGAAGAAAGACCAGAAGATGAGTTTGGAGAAACACAAGGGCCAGAGCAGGCTTCCAGCTTTTTCTCTGAGGGGGCTGGGAAGCCATTGGGTGGTTTTGAGCAGAGGAGGGACAACTTGATGTAATTTTTTTCCCCAGTACTGGTGATTGAACCTAGAGCTTCCCCAGTAAGATATACCCTCCGCCCTTTTTACTTTTTTAATTCTGAGACGCGGGTCCCCTAAGTTGTCCGGCTGGCCTTGCTCTTGTGATACTCCTGCTTCAGCTGCTTGGGTAACCGACATTGCAGTCTTAGATTGCACCTAGCTTGATGGACTTTTTAAAAGCACCGTTTGAAGATGAGTATGATGGTGTGTGCCTATAATTTAGGACTCTGCAAGGCTGAGGCAGGGGAAACACAAAATCGGAGTCCCACCCGAGAAATGTGGCTACTTAATGAAACTCTACCACAAAGTACTGAGGATCCAGTTCAGTGAGAAGACCCTGGGGTCAATCTTCATTATCTCCCAAATAAATCAACTCATCCTGCGTGTATCACTTGACCGGCATGTTGAGAGCGGGTTGTAGGAGAGCAGGCACAAGAGCAGGGAGACGAGCTGCAAGGCCCCTTCCGTGCTTTGGAGCACGGACGCTGGTGCCCTGCTGGCTCCAGCGGGCGTGAAGGCAGTGATCAGGAGAGCTGCGTCCTGGGTAGATTTTCAGAGTGGAGCCAGTGGGCCTCACTGGGGACTTGACATACAGTGTGAATGAGACCGAGTGTCTGGGATGATAGCAGAGTTTTTGTGCTGGGAAACTGGGAAACTGGGGCTGTTATTTTTTGAAAGGCAGGAAACTGAAGAAGGAATGGATTTTGGATGAAAGAAAATCAAGAGTTCGGTTTTAGGAATGTTAACCTTGAGATACTTAATAAACATCTACTTGAAAAGGTGAAGATGTTGCATTTTCAAATCTGGAGTTCAGGAGAAAAGTTACGGTGAGATATATATCTATATAAAACAATTCAATTTTGTGTTATCCTTATGAGCACATGTGTGTAGCACACAACGTTTGCATTCGCTGTGAGGAGTCGGTACACGCACATGGCACACCACTGCTGTACCAGTGAAGGGTAACTCTGGAGCTCACTCACGGCCACTCATCAAGTCACTCTAATACAAACCAGGATTGAACATCACGACCTACAGCATGAGAGCTGATGGGGAAAGGAAGAGTCCTGCTTCCTGTTCCCCCCACTGTGTAGAGATCAGGAGGTCGGGAGGAATCAGCAAAGGAGACTAAGGAGGAGCCAGTGGTCAGGGAGCAGGAGAGTGCTGTGTCCTTACACTCCAGCGAAGGCCGATCCCCAGGAGACAGTGAGTGGTTCTCTGCGTAATGTGTTGCTCAGAGATTAAGACACAGGCTAAAAAGCGATCACTGCCTAGGATAAGTACAGGTCACTGGTGGCCTCAGTGAGAGCAATTGTGATGTTGTGGGAACCAAGCCTGATTCTGCTGTTTTAGAAAGAGTAGGAAAGATGGAACTGGGAAGGGTACTATCTGGAGGGAGACCGAGAGGTCAAGGGAGAGTACTTTAAGTTGAGGAAAGAAATTCAGTGTTTAAACATCTGTTGTCTCCCTAGTGTAAGAAACTACAAAATCTACAGTAGATATTGTGAAAAGAAAAGAAACTGCTTAAAAGGAAAGAACTGGGATGGGGGAAAGGTGAAAAGAAGGAAGGGAAAAGAATATATATATATATATATATATATATCTCCTAAAATAATTATACTACTAATTTCTTTTAGTTCATTGAAAAGAATGGCTTGTGTTTGTATTGTTTTGATAGTTTTTTCATGCCTATGCCTTATAATCTGAGCAACCACTGTGAAGATAACAATATACCATATATTAACCATTGTTAATTTCCTGTTATCTTGTTATGAAATTCTCTATCATTGTTTTTATTTTTTCTCTTTAAAATAAAAAAATTATCTATAAGTCCTAATTGAACATATTTCTCCCACAATCAGGTAAACATGAAAAAATAAACATGTACTTACAATATAGAGAACGCATCACGGGAAGCTGATAAATAGCTCTTAAACTACTCTGCTCTGTCATCCTATGCTTGAGTTATTACATTCCTCATCTGTTGAGAAAGAAAGAAGCAAGTACGTTCAGGGGCCATGAATGTAGCAAAAATAACCAAATGAAAATCTTCCAAGCCCAGATCTTCTCTATGTACATCTTCTTTTAGTTATATCAATTCATGAATTCTTTTGCTTTTTAAAGAATGGAACTGCTTCAGAGAGTGGCAGAAACAACACGCTTACTGCTAGAAGACAGGGACAGCGTTGCACGGGGCATTGATGGCCATGTGTCTGTTATTGTAACAAAATTTGTAAACATTCACAGTCTGCTTTTATCGGCCCTTGCAGGAGAAGAGAAATATTATTAAAAGGAACGAATGTTGTCACTGAAACTCTAAGGAAGTGAGCACATCTTGATAACCGTATACAATGCATGGTATCTATTTTTTAATTTTGTTTACCTACAGCGCAAATTGTGTCTGTACCACTAAAAATAAAATAAAAAGTTGCTGAATATCTGATGCTTATAATTACATGAATGCTTAGCAAAATGAAGATAAAAATCATTAGATAAAACAAATAATGGAAAAGGTAGAGTCCTTGAGAAGTCCTGGGGGAATGGACTTCCAGGAACACAAGGAGGAGGACCGGTCTTACACCGGCTCATCCTTTTTGTCAGCAGAGAACACAGACTTTGTGAATGTGAATGTGGCTAAACCGGTGGATTTGGTAGGAGGAGTGTGAGGGATATTCGTGTTTTCTCAGTGGTGGAACTTTTGTACTTGGAGGACTGGAACATTGGTAAGCTATAGCCAGGTTTGAAACTGTGAATGCTTATAGCTTTTAGAGGCAGAGATGGTCAGCCATGTCCAAGGCAGACAGAAAATCCAAAGGTGTTTCATTAACTTAACTATCACATAAATGCTTAAATCTTCATTTGAAGATTCTAATTTTTAGGCAAATCTTCATTAAATGAGTTTTTTTTATAGCAAGTTAAATGATAAAAGCATGTTTCTCAATGGTATGATTAGTGTCCTCCAAATTTAAAAGTACTTATATGCATTTCTATGTAGAAAAATTCAGCAAAATCTTACCTTTTCCATCTGGTTGGTGGAACAATGAGTAATTTTAATTCTCTTTTTTGTAACTTTAAATAGCATATTGTTAGTGCTATGCAATAATGCATTTAGAAAAGACATTATGTGCAGTAGAATTAAGGCAAAAATACAAAAATAAATGACTTTTTTTCTATTTCATAGTTGTTCACACTCAAAATTTAAAGTTATAGAATCTGACTGCAGATTAGACTAAGACTCACAATGAACTCATGCCTCCAAGGAAATCTGCCCATAGGTTTTCCTTTGCCTTATTCTCGGAAAATATCTGATGAATAAGGTAATACTCAGTTATCTTTCATCTCAGAAAGAAATTATAACTAACACTTTCATGAACCAAACTCTGGATTATAATTACAGATTGATTTTTTGTTGTTTTTATGTTGACACAAAATTTTCATGTACTTATTACTTGTGCCAACCATAGGTGTTTCTACTTCTTTGTACTATGGTTCTGAGAGTTTTGTGGATTCTTTCTCTTCATTTTAGCACTGACTACAGCACTGCTTCTAAACTAATGAGGCTACCACAAATCTAAGAATGAATTTCTCAGTGGCATAATCTATTTCCAGGTTGTGTTACAAAACAAGGGTAGATGTGTTGAATATTTATGACTGGCTGGTTGTGTAGCCAGTCTTTGGTGACCTAATTCTTGTGAGCAATGAACAGTTCTCTCCAGGATAGGATCTGATCGATTCCACAATAAAATTAAAATGAGTAATAAGAATGTACCATAGAGCTGAGAAGGGTTGGAGGAACGTAAGGACAGAGAGACCTCTGGAGAGCTGACTGGGAAGAAGTATGTTACTTACTCGGGATTAAACATCACTAACTGTTTCACTGCACAGTATAAAGATGGGCAGGAGGAATAATGGTGAATAAATAATGGTCCAGTAAAATGAATTATGCTTTTCCTTGTCCTTCTGTAGAGTCAGAAAGGGTTACACCTGGTATCACAAATTAAAAAGTTTTAAGTAAGCAGTCAACCATTATGGCATGGTGCCATCGATCCTTCAAAGATGGCACCTGTAATAAGTCATAGACCAAGGTCTGGCGACTGACTGGAGCCATCTGAGAGGCAGCATTTTATGGATGACATCAAACAGGATCGTGGGGCGACTTCAAAGGCCGAGTCCGGAATCAGCACGCTCCCCTAATAAAAAGTACAAGTTCAACTTTGGGTTTTGCTCATGAAAGTGACTTGGAAAATCGATGTAAATTTAACTAGATAGATAGGTACTACAGGATATATTGTTTTATGTATGAATATATCATGTAATACATTCTTAGCAAACGGGTGTCCTGTAGTTTTAGAAGGCTGAGCCAAAGGAAAGAGTCTCGGAGATGTCGTGATCCCAGGATAAATATTACTTGGTGAATTAGGGGCTCGGCAGCAGTGAGCTCTGTCCTCAGAGCAATCATCAGAGTTGATTGCGGAGTGCGGCTGCCAGCCGGCCTCTCACACCAGCAGGTGCCAGGCACGGACAGCACCGCTCCCTCAGACATTGGCCCCGCGTTAGGGAAAACGCTGACGCATCCTGTTTACTCCAGGAACGAACAGGGAGGCTAATGCCCCACTCCTCGAGGAACGGCCCACGTACCATAAAGGTTTTATAGCTGTCCAAGATAGACTTCAGGTTCATTCTTTCCAGATTCATTCACAGGGAGGGAGCAGGGAAGGGAGGGGATGGTAACAGCAGAGCAATGTTTAACTCAACAGATTCCAGTGTCTCGGTGGTGAAGATGATCAAACCCTCTACCTCCCCAGCCTGTTGGCTCCACAAACAGAAAACGTCAAGAGCGGGCAACCTGCCAGATGTTCCAGCCAGCAGCTGAACTGAAGCAGACCTGCCCTGCGAGGGGAGGAAGAGAAACATAGCCAAGGAAACCCAAGAAGGAAAAAACGGCCAGCCACCACAATAACCATGATGCTGCCCAGCTGAGTGTCTGTTAAGGTGCGAATTAGAATAGAATTGAAATGTTATATTATCATATTCCTGTGGTTCTATTAATGAAGTTTTATTATGTGCCAGGCACCAGGTTAAGCATTTAAGTGCACTCTCTTATCTGTTCCCCTCCACTCCATGAGCTGGGTTCTATGATTATCTGTTTCGTGAAAGAGGAAACTGAGCTAGAACAGGCAGTGTTTAGAGGAGAAGTCAAGATTTGAAGGTAGATCTGTCAGAAGTGATTAAAATGAGGCACACGGAATAAGAAATCAAGGAACTGTGTGCTCACTGCAATTGTTTTGAGTTGCAAGTTGACAGCTAGAAAGAAGCCAATCTTTTGGTTACTTTATAAAAATTATTTTGTATTTTCCTGTAGAGTAGATATTAATCTTGTTTTATGGTCGAATAGGAATTAAAATTGGGTTTCCTGATCCCAAAGTCGCTCCATTTCCATGGAATCTTACTGAGAGGAAAAGGAAATGGAAACAAATTTCCATTTGCAGTGAAGATAATGGTATCATGCATGCTACTGAGGATCAAATTCAGAGTTCAAATTTCATTTAAGCAGCAGATTTACAATGGCACGCAGAAACACCAAAACGACACCCAGGATTTGGAGACAGGTTATTCCCAAAATAGCAGGCCCTGATCTGTGGTAGTCTAGGGCTTATATGGGATAAGCAAGCAGGAAGTACAGAGGCAGAGTGGCTTGTCAGTTAGCGAATGGCTTATACAATGTGCATCACAGTGACCGGCTGTTTCTAAGACAGAAGCAACTGGAACTGGACTAGGAACTATTACCTGGGCAACTAAGAAACTGAAGTATACTTGCTGGGGAGAAGGGATACTTTCTTTTACAGTTTTGACTTCCACTCATGATTACTTATGAGAAACACTGCTTTACTAGAAGTTAACTTTTTTTTTTAATCCACTAATCAACAGTAAAAATCTTAAGGGTATAGGAAAGAAAAAATGCAAAGCCTAGTTTGAATTTGTAATTTGTTTTATGGCGTGCAAAGCACCTCCTTAAGCTTGTAATGGTTTTCCCCATGCAGTTTTATGGCTTTTTTAGGCTCCATTTTTTATAATGTGGAAAGTCTACACAGATCCATAAATATTTATTACGCCACTACCATTTGCGTAGGAGGGTCTTTAATGGGCATTATCTTGTTGGCCCTGCACAGCAGCGCTGTGCAGTAGACAGCCTTTTTGACCAGAGAGGAAATTGAGCTTCGGAGTATTTTCATGGCTCGCCAAAGGCAAACAGTTAGTAAGGAAACAAGCCAGGACTTGCTGAGCTTGGGCAGTGTTTTCCTCTGCATTATCCCCACTTTCCTCTTGAGGGCCAAAGCCAGAAAACTGGGTAATCAGACCTTGGATAACTGAGGGTTAAGATTACCTGAAGATAGTAGCGCTCTGTTTACTTTCCTTACATAGAGTAAAACAAAGGAAGAGAACAAGAGACTTACCCACATTCACACTTTCAACAAATTCTGACTTGAATATTGACCTCGGCTTTGCCTGTTTCTGATTGCTGAACCCCCCCCAACTACTGGTTTCCTTGCAGATATGCCTTAGTGATAAAAAGGGAGGGAAAATGTAGTAAACTGGAAAAGAGAGAGATGAGGAAAAGGAGAGAAGAAATTAAAGGACAGCAAAGCAAATTAAGCAAATGAATCAACAGAAAGGAGACTAAGGAAAAGATTATCATTTATACTTTGCGCAGGATAAAAACCCAGGCACAGAAAGAAGAAAGAATTTACCGTAAGAATAAAATACAGGTGAGAATTCTTCTGGGTGCTTTCCTTCTTGAATTGCCTTACATCCAGCTTCAA
>PVJX010014652.1:0-44339 GCA_004027295.1 Dolichotis patagonum | reverse complement strand
TCGTCAGAAAGACCAATCAAAAGCACGAAAGTTTTCTTTCTCCACAAGAATAATGTCGTGTGTCTCTTCACATGCCCTTCCTACTGTGGTAACTCCATACTTCTTAAGTTCTTCTGTAAACTTGTTTAAGGTTGCATTGGTTGGATTGTGTGTAATGTGGAATCTCACGCTCTTGTATGTGACTTCTATAGGAGCTGGGCGGTTCATTTGGGCCATGTTAACTTAGCTACAAAAACACTCAAAAGGGGTATGGAAGAATTTTAAAACTTAAGTGAAAATGTTGCAAGAGACTGAAGTCTGCTTCGGTGCACTCCGCATGAACGTCTCAGTGGCCTGAGTGGCGTGGGGAGTACTGGCAAATGAGATGACACGAACCCCCTGACAAGAAGCAGCAAGCCTGCCATCCAGTCCTGCTGAGGTGACAGAACGTGCACTAAGGTTTACCCCGTCCAGGTCAGAGCTCTTGAAAACTGCGCCACGATTTCAATTCACCACTCCTGTGTCCAGGAGAGCCGCTTTCCGGGGGCTTCTGGGTGTAGTAAGGAATCTCTACAGTTTACTCATCTGCATAGAGGTTGTGCTGTGCCTGGCAGTGATCTCCACTGCCCTTCAGAAACTCCATAAGTGTGTGACAAAGAGCACCGCAGAACTGAGGGAGGACTACGTCTACTCGTTGAAGGTCGTGGCTTAAGCAGACAGCTGGGCCCTGGATGGCGGCAAAGCAGAAGGCGGCAGGGCTGGGGGTGGAGTGGGCGCCAGAGGACCAAGCACTGAGCAGCTCAGCAGAGCGCTTGGCCACAGTAGGAGTTGTAGAAAGAACGAGAGCGAGAGATAATGCGAGAGAAAATAAAAAGGCGAATGGGAGAAAACTAAATAAAATTTTTTAAATATTCAGAAACAAAAAGTATAATTTTCTATTTTATTATTATTTATTGATTTATTTTTGAGATGAGATTTGCCTATGTTGTCTAGGCTGTTCTCAAACTCCTAGGCTCCAGCAATTCTCCTGCCTCGGCTTCCTGTTCGCTGAACCTACAGGCACAATGCCATGGCTGGCTCTGACTTTTCCATTAGAAAGGGCTCACTCAGTGCCACACAGAGTGGACAGTGATGAAAGTGGAGGCTCGCCGTGCCTCGTGAAAGCACAGAGTACCTGAGGTGAAGAGAGGGTCCCGCAGGCTTCCTAAGGGAAGTGATAAACCTCACATAAAAGATAGGGACTTTGGTTTTCCCAGCAGTGACACTAGAATGTGAAAATTTGGAGGGAAATAATTTTAATTTTAGGATTCACTACCAAACTCTAAGCCAAATGTGAAGGTAAGATAAAGATATTTTAAAAACATGACTGGTGTCAAAGACTCATCTCCCAGGCCGCTTCTTGAGAGTTGCAGCAGGGTCCCCTGCCACACAGAAGAGGGGGAGCCAGGTGAGCAGGAAATAAGAGACCCAGCAAGGGAGATTGGCAGTGATCCCGGCGATCCCCAGGAGAAAACCCAGGATGTCACCGGGAAGCTGGGCAAAGGCTGGTCGGTGTGCAGCGGGTCATATGCCTCTGAGGGGCACTTGTCTAAGATATTAAATCTGACAGAACACTTGGTGCATCTAGAAGTCTTGCCAGGCTATTTTAATAGCTGGTCAGTGCTTGGTGTTGAAGCAGCAGAAAACTAGGCAAGTGGAGAGCAGAGCCTTTGAATCATTTACTCCAAGGGAAATAAAATGTTGTTCAGAAAAGGAAAAGAAAAAACCGGTAAGCTATGGGGATCAACTGTATGTGGACCTAGAAGTGGAAATACTGATTAGTTATTTAACCCAGATTGAGACCTAACCGCCCTGGCAGAGTGGAGCTGGGAGGGCTGCTTTAGCTGCCCTTGGCTATGGTGCTGGCAGGAACCGGGAGGACGACTGAGCTGCACTTCCTGCTTTGGGAACCTACTGAGCGCTTGCTACACTATTTCAAATAAAGCAAGAAATAGCAATTATATTCTTTGCAACATGTTACTTAGCGATATGAGCGTCAATTTAAAACGTATCCAATAAAAAAGTATATTTTTCATCCATTCCTTGGTTGATGGGCATACACAAGATAGCTCATTCTATTTGTTTAGTTAGTGCTTATATTGTTCGATCAGCTTTGCGTGCCTATGTCTGGTAATCTGAGCTATTATTTTGAAAACAACAATATGCAATATAATAACCATTGTTAATTTCCCATCATCTTATTTTGAAATTCTGTATCTTTTTTGTTTTTTATTATTCTCTTTAAAATAAAAAAATGTGTATTCACCTTGTAATATTGTGTAATAAATCCCCACAAATTTAGCAGCTGACAGCATTGTCCATGAAAAACAATGATGGCTCCTTAAGAGTTAAACATAGAATTACCTAGAAGTTTCATATCACCCAAAATTTCCACTTCCAGCTGCATTACTAAGATTAAACAAGCACATGCACACACAAGGTCATGGTGAAATTATTTCCAGTAGTTGAAAGGCAGAAACAATTCAGATAGGGCTGGGGATATAGCTCAGTAGCACGGTGCCTGTCTGGCAAGCATGAGGTCATGAGTTTGATTCCTGGTACCAAAAAAACAAAAACAAACAAACAAGCAAACAACCCCCCCAAAACAAAACAAAACCCCCCAAAAAACCTCAGATATCCTTCAGCAGATGAATGAATAAACAAATTATTGGCTTCACATAGAGGCTATTATTCAGCCATAAGAAGGAATGAAATATTGACACATAGTGCAATGTGGATAAACCTTGAAACTTTATGAGAAATGAAAAAAACAGGCAAAAAGTTATGTATCATACATATGAATCCTCCTATATAAAATGGGTAAAACCATATAGACTAAAAGGTGATGATTTCCAGAGTCTGGGGGAATGGCATGGGGGCAACTGCTCAGTGGATAGGGGTTCCCATTTGGAATGACAGAGATGCTTTAAATAGAGTGACACAGAGATAGTGGTTGTGCAACACCATGAACGTGCCAAGTACCATTGAAATGTTCACTTTAAAGTGGTTAATTTTATATTATGTGAATTTCACCTCAATAAAAAAAACTGTAATCTAATTGTATGGTATTCTGGGTGAGCAAGTATAGTGCTTCAGTAACTGATTGAGAGAGACTATAGGTAGAGTTATAATTCTATTTCCTTTCTTCTTTATTTTGACTGCTCCAGTCTTTTTTTTCATTACTCTCACTCTAAAACTGTAGTAGTACAGTTCTCTTTATAAAACCCTTCAAATGGAAGGAGGAACATGGTAATTAGCATCTTTGCATAATGTTCTGATCTCTTCAGTGTGAGCTATTCACCAAGTATGACAAGTTTACCTTCTCCAGCACTGAAGGGCAGTAGCCACATGAAGACCTTGAATATGTGAGTTCTAAATTCTGTTTCTGAAAACAAAACAAAACCAAATGCTGTTCACCTACTACTTCACAAGATTCAGGTTCCATTTAATTGGATTCTGTGCTGAGGGCACTGTGAGGTGGAAACCAAGATGCCAGGCAGGGCAGCTGTCACCTGGGAGTCCAGGCTCACTTAGATTGTTGGTAAAACCTGTAGGACTGAGGTCCTTGCTCCCTTGCTAGCTGCCACTAGACCCTGCTCTCAGCTCCTGGAAGCCTAACACAGTTTGCTCAAGTGACCTCTGTAGGAACATGGGTGCTTGCTGTCATCCAGGGGAACTGAAGCAGGTCTCTCTGATTTTCTTCTTCGGTGAACAGGCAGGGAAAATTCTTTGCTTTCAAAGGGTTCACCTGGTTATGCCCTCATTTGTAATTCATGCTTATGTGTGTGTATTTAGTTTCATGCAAGTTTTATCACACATGATATTGTGTATACACCACCTCAGCCCACTGTGCAGAATGACTCATCACTGGAAGAATCCCTCAGTCGTTTCTGTATAACTGCGTTTGTCTCCTTTCCTCACACCCCAGGCCTGTCTGGCAACTGGAAACTACTGTGCTGTTCTTCATTTCTACAACTTGTGGAATTTAAAGAATGTTATATACAATACGCAATTTTATTAACCATTGTTAATCTCCTGTTATTTTGTTTTGAAATTCTGTACCATTGTTTTTATTCCTTTTTCATTAAAAAATGCTATCTAAATAGAGACACATAGTCTTTGAAGCAGAATTGAAAGCAGAATTCCCAGGAGGCTCTTCCGAGTGTTGTGTGTATCAGCAGTGTCTTAGTTCATTTGTATGCTATAACTACACACCTGAGATTTGTGTAATTTATAAATAATAGAAATGTATTTATCATCATTCTGGATGCTGTAAATCTAAGAATAAGGCACCAGCAGGACTGATGTCTGTTGAGAGCTGCTTCTACTTCCAAGATGCCATTTCCTCTACCAGGATGAATGCTGTGTCCCACATGGCAGAAGGCTTGGATGGCCAGGAGAGGGATCCCTTCAAATGCAAGCCCCAATAAAAGGGTTCTACATCTCATCCATGAGGGTTCTGCTCTCAGGGCTTAATCATTTCCTAAAGACCCAATCTCCAAAGCCATCTCTATGGGATTAAATTCCAAAACACGAACTGAGGATCATACATACCTCAGTAAAAGTTGTTTCATAACAAATAGAAACTGTCCCTGAAAAAAGACTTGCAAGTCTGTTACACAAACACATTAGAATAACTGTCTTAAAGCTGCTCAAAGAAGTAAAGAAAAATGTGGAGAGAGCCAAGATAGCAATGTGTGAATCAAATAGAAATATCAATAAAGAAATAAAAGTCCTGAAAAGACTTCCAATCTTCCAAAGCAGATTTGAGCAGAAGAGATAGCAGACTTGAAGACAGGACAGTAGAAATGATAACTATGAGAAACAGAAAGAAAAGGATTGAAAAAAGTGCAGAGTCTAAGGAACCTATGGAGGCCATCGAACTGACCAACAGAGATTGTGAGAATTTCGGAAAAAGAAGAGAAAGAAAAAAGGAAGAGAATATTTGAAGGATTAATAACTGAAAATTTCTCAAATTTGATGAGAAATATAAACATCCAAGAAATTCAACAAACTCAAGATAGGAGTTCAAAGAAGTATGCATCATAGTAGTTCAAGGATATCCACACTGAGATACTGCTAAAAGTCAAAGAAGAGAGAGAATCTTGGAAATAGTGAGACACATGCAATCTCATCATGTGCAAGAGATCTCAACACGAGATTGGGACTTGCATTTGGAGGGGTCAATCCCTTGCCCATCCATCCCTTCTGCCATATGGACACATAGTATCAGATTTCTCATCAAAAACCTTGGAGGCCAGAAGGTACAGGCTGATATAGTCCAAGAGAAAAAAAAAAGAGAAAGAAAAGCACTTGTCAACCATGAATGCTGTATTCAACAAAACTGTCCTGTAGGAGCAAGGGAGGAATGAAGACATTTCCAGATAACAAAAGCTGAAGGAGTTCATTACCACCAGCCATGCCCTACATGAAATGAAGTCTCACTAGACAGTGACTCAGAGCTATGCGAAGAAATAAAGAGCTCAGTAAAGCTAACTACATGGGTTATCATAAAACATAGTATTACTCTAACTGGATTTTTTCTCTGTTTTTGTTTTCTATACAATTTAAGGTACCAATAAATTAAAAAACAATTGCTAGTCTGAAAGCTAACATTATAACTGCAGTTTGTAACCATATATTTTGTTTTCTATATATTTTATGAGACCAATGCTTTAAAAAGCATTGTTAGTTTATGTTTTGAAACACATAAGGTGTAAAGATGTGATTTTGTGACATCAATAGCAGGAAAGGTAGAGACGGGGCTGTAAAGGAGCAGAGTTTCTGTGTGTGATTGAAGCTAAGAAGGCACTATTTCATATTAGAGTGCTATCACCTTAGAATGGTAAATGTAATTCCCATGGTAACCACCAAACAAATAGCTATAGAATGATTCCATTTATATGAGGTACTTAGAGTAGTCAAATTTGCAGAGACAGAAAATAGAATGGTGATTGCTAAGGGGTGGAGGAGGAGGTGATGCAGAGTTATTGTTGAGTTAGTATAGAATTTTAGTTTTGCAAGATGAGAAGAATTTTGGAGACAGATGGCAGCAATGGTTGAACAACAGTATGAATGTATTTAATGTCACTGAACTATGTTTAAAAATTGTTTGAATGGTAAATTTTATATTATGTTCATTCCTACAATAAAAGAGCTGGAAAAAATAAAAGACCATCTTACTTTTGTGAAGAAGATGGGAATGTTCTACATCTCGATTTGGCTGGAAACTGCATGGATGTATATAAACTGAAGAACCAGGAAGATGGTTCACAGTGGACAGAAATTTGGGATCCATATATGGATGACATCAACCTCATTTTTGCTGAAGTTTTGTGTACCTTTGTGCTTAAGAAGAAACCATTGATGGTGACAAGTTAGTGTGATAGGAACAATGTCTTGTCAGTGTGTTCACAAACCCTTAAACATGTCATCCCTTATGAATTTGCTCAAAGAGGCTAAAAAGTGTGTGTAATCATTTCCATTTCACAGATAAGGAAACTGAGGCTTACAAAGAGAGAGTTTTGGCCAAGGACTGCACCTGCGAGTTGTCTCTACCCTTCTTACTGTGCCCTTGACCTCCCTTGTTTTGCACTCTGGCCCCAGCTAGGACCACAACTGAAGTCTCTTCCTTAGGCTTTGGGAGTTTGGGGTAGACAGAGCCTTTGGTGGAGCCACCGTATCATCCTGAGTTGCATGGATGGCACTCACAGGAAGGCAGGCTGATGTCTATCTTGTGGCACTGCCCTCCAAAACAGCCCAAAGGGATTTGGCAGCAGTAGGTGGTGACTACATCGAACAAATAAACACTACTTGCCTCCCTCACAAACTTTATGACGTGTGATGTCTGTAGTGCTTGCCAGACCTGGCGTAATTAATATCAAGAAGATGCAACAAGCCAGCTCACTGGGCTGGGCCATATCTTAGGGAGTTGATCCTCTGGCTGAAAGAATGTCAGGAGATGCGTCCAGTAGGTACAACACAGGGCATCCCATGACCCTGTTTTTCATCTCTTCTCTGCCTCTTAACTACTACAGATAAATATGTTTAAAACAACAAGCCCAAATTTTCTAAAATTAAAATAACAACTCTTTCATTCTACTGTCACTAAAACCTTAGCCTTCAGAAATCATTATGGTGAGGCTGTAAAACAGTGGTTCTCAAACTCCTTTTCTGCTCTAGACATTTACCATGGGTGATCTTGTCCATGCCCATGTCTTTGAATATCAGTTACAGTTTGATAGCTTTCAAATCTATCTTCTGAATTTCCAGAAACCGATAACCATTGTTTGTGGGGAAATACTAGGATATCCTCAGGCACCAAAAATGTATGGCCCAAAGCAAAGCTGTAGCCAGCTCTGACAGCCTTACTTTCGTCCTATAACCAGCTTGGATCGCTTAGATTCCTCCTACCGTCACCTCCTGCATGGAGTCACCAGGACCTGTTTAGCTTATTATGTTACCCAAAGAATTCTATACATTGTACAAAGTCAACGGTATTGCTATTTCCATTTAGTTATTTTTTCCTGAGTCTAGATGGCTTCTTGGAGGTGATGAGGGAAAGCCTAAGGTCATTGAGAAGCCTGAGTGAAGGAAGTTTGGGGGAGTGGTTGCTACCCACACTCTACGGAGGAGTGGTATCAGCTGTCTTATGAGGTGTGTTCTAGGTTTTAGTTGATCTTCTCTGAAAGAAAAACTTAAGAAAATCATGGTGGATATAATTGATTGGGGAGGTGATTCAAGAAAGCAATAGTGAGGGAGCATCAGAATCACAGGAAAGGGAAGCATGTCAATCAAGTGTGTGTTGAAGAGTGGATTATCATGAACAATTGGAGTTTGATCCTGCCAGAGACTCTGAAGCACGTATGGCATATGGTTTAGGACTATCCCTCCAAACAATGGTGTCTGCAATCGACAGTCAGGTAGAAATCATGAACAGCAAAACTCAGGTCTGCTCACGGCTCTAGGATTTGAGTGCCAATGACTCTCAGCTCTCGGTGTTATAACTATGGGCCCTGATGCCACTGGTCAAGTCCATTTTAATGCCATTCACCATTGGTCGACTCTGCCAGCTGCTGGATGCTGTTAGTTGCTGGACTCTGCTTGTTGCTGGACTCTCGTCACTGATTTTGTTTGGCTGTTGGGCTCTGAAGTTCTGCAGGGCTGACAGCCCTCAGGGTTTGCAGCACTTTTTAAAATCTTTTTGAGACAGTCTCACTACACAGTTCAGGCTGGCCTTGAGCTCACTTTGTAGCCCAAGCTGGTCTCGAATTTGCAACAATCTTCCTGCCTCATCCTTTTGAGTGCTGGGATTACAGCTGTGAGCCACCATGCCTGGTTTATAGCACTTTTAAAAGAGACCTTTCTACCTACACTATTCAATATCAGAATCTCAAGTAGAACCCACAGTATGAGAGAAAATAGACCAGAAGTAGATTTACAGGACTTCCAAAGCAAGTTTTTATTTGAATAAGATCTGTGCTGTGGCCCAGAGGACAGGTACACAAGAGAGAGCTTGGTACGTCAACAGTGTAACAAGAAAGTTGCTCATACGGCAGCAGCAGGGCTGTGGTTGGTCCAAATTCAAGCCTGGTGATTGCTCTGAATTCATGTCTGTGATTGACCCAAATTTGAGCCTGCCAATTGGTTCAAATTGGTCTAAACTCAAGTCTTCTGATTTGAGCCTGCTACTTGGTACAAATTAAGTTCTACCTCTTGATTCAGTCAAGCCAGTTGACCTCAGGGTAGACATCTGGAGAAATGCAATCACCCAGGTCAGTTGCAGCTGTCACAAGGCAGTTCGGTAGAACATCTGGAACATCCAGAGACGAGGCTGCTTGATTGGCAGCATGTTTCTGCAAAAATGCAGGGTGAGGAACCTTCAGGAGGTCTGGCTGTGTTAATCACTGTTTATTGGGGCGTAGAGAGGCTGGGGATGTTAACAGTGGGCTCAGATCCATCCCTGATCTCTGCCACGTTAGAGAAGTTTCCAGGCAACTTTGTCAAAGGCTGCAGCAGCGTCTTGAGGGGCAGGAGAGGGCCAGAGTGTCCTGCTGACAGCCAAGCCACATCTCCTATCAGAGTGGCCTGGAGAGTTGCCACGAAGCTGAGGGCTGGAGGGGTGACACTGATACAAGCTCTTCCTGTCCATTCTCAGGGATGGGGGTGGGGGTCGAAGTGGGCTGAACCATGACCACTCCCAAGGTCATAGGAGAAAGCAGAGAGGCAAGTGCTTCTCACTGGTCTTAGTGGCAGGGCTGACACCAGTGTCCAGCATCTGGCAATCCCCTCCAGAGGTGTTAACCTTCTACCCCCCACCTCTTGGATGCATCTGCATGGCTGAGCAACCTTCTGAAGCTCAGTGAATGTAGAGCAGAGAGATGCCCAGGCATGCAGGCGTATGGAGCCCTGTGGGGTTTTTGAGACTCTCCACCCCAGCTGTGCTGAGAGGAAGACAGTCCTGCTTATAAGGTAGGGGTGGAGTGAGCTCAGCTCCTGGCCCCCACCCTCACCAAATCACGATACTTCCCTGATTACTTTATATACATTAAGATCCCATTACTTGTTTGATTTGAAGAAAGTGTTTTGCAGCTGGGATCACTTGAAAAACACTTGTCTTTACAGTCTGATTTCAGTCCTACACGAATGTGCATCCAGATTCTCTGGCAGGTTCCTGACATTCCAGCACTTGATACTGGGTCTCTGCTAAGAAACAAGTGTCCCTGAGAGGACCCTCCTTGATTTGCTATTGACATTTAATTTAATTACTGGTGAAGTAGATTTGCATCTTGTCATTTTGCTGCTTATTTTCTGAGTAGTGTCAGTTCCTCTATTCATCTGCCACTGAATTTCTTTTTTATTTTTTAATTTTTTTATTTTAAAGAGGGTAAAATTAAACACAACAAAACAGAATAAAACAGAACACAAGAAAGAAATGTAAGAGACATACATTTCAAAGCAAGACAATCAGAGATCTTCACTATCTACCATATTGTCCCTTGTTTTCTTCAAAGTAGTTGTCCATACCTTTGCATACAGAGAATTCACACGAAACAACATAGTATGGAACTGATCTGAACAGGGTGAGGAAAGTGTTTTAGGTCTTCAAGACCAGACAATAGGGAAGCCAACAATGGCTGTCATAGTGTCTCTCATTCTCTTCAAAATAGCTGTCCATACCTTCATGTATGTTGAACTTAAACAAAACAAAACAGGCTAAAATCACTCTGAACAAAGAATGATAGTATTGCTGGATTTCACATCATGATGCTACGGAATCAGCACTGGGTACCGTAGTGTCTCTTTTTCTTCAAAGTAGTTGTTCATTTCATCATGCGTTATATAATTGGTTCTCATAAACCATTTATAAGTTTTACACATGCATGAGTCTCTATATGTATATCTATCCTTTCTGTATTAGAGGGAAAAACAAAGCAAACAAGACAAAACAAAACAAATTCTTAGAAAATCATGAAACGAAAAAGTCATATAAAACTGCAGTACAAGGTGATCTACGATGGTTACTATGATGTCTCAGCAGTATGTAACAATATTAATAAAAACAAAACATTGGAGACATTATAAGAGTTCAAAAGCAGGTAATAATCAAACCGGAGTGGGTATCTTAGTGAATCTTATCATCTTCAGTATACTTGCCTATACTCTTAGACTTGATACTATCAATCATAACAGATTCAAATAAAATCAGTCAATACAAAACAGCAATCTAACAAACCAGATTCAAATAAGATCAGTCATAATAAGACTGTGTAAGTTATACAAGGCTTCAGATTAAGTTAATAGGAAATTAAGGATGATTGCCATAATATATCCTGCTATTTTTGGGATATCTGACCATGTCCTCAAATCTAATGTAATTAGACAAACTGGAATAGAATATAATCCATCTAAACAGAGTGGTGAGAATAATGTAGATTTTAAATCCTGTTACCCTATTAACAATACCCTTTGCCTTCCTTTTTTAGACAATTCCTCCCCTTTCACTCCCACAGGGTGCACTACACATTTTGGGTCCCACTAACTCCCTCAGTTTTTAGATTGGGGGGAGCAACCTGCTGTTTGCCCTAACTACTTCTGAACCTTCTGACTCCTGGGCTTGATCTCAAGTTGCATTCCTTTACTATAAAAGCCTCAATTTTTTCCTTCATTATAGCTGAGTAGTTTTCTACTGCACAAAAGTATCATGTCTTTTCAACCTATCTGCAGATGCTGGTCGAGTTGCCCCTATTTCTGTCTGGTTCCCTGTCACATAGAACATTGTTTTCTCATATTTGACTTTCTGTCCATAAACGCTCTTTCAGGTTAATTATGTTTCCAATACAGAATATCTCGATGGCCCCTATCTCCTGATGTACTCTGCCTGTGTTTCTTTTTGTTAGTATATCAAGGCCATCTATGTTAGAGATTATAGTCAACCTTCTCTGCCTCATTTCTGCTATTCTATTTTTCTGCCATTGATTGTCTCTTTTCCTCTTTAATTCCACTGTCTTCCCCGTTCATTGCAGCCTCTCCGCCACTGTTCCTGAAATTCTGTTATTTTTTTTCCTCTTTCTCTCTCTAGAATGTCCTTCAGTATTCTCTGTAGGGTTGGATTGGTGGTCATGAATTCCTCCAGTTCCTCTTTGTCATGGAAGCATCTTGTTTCTCCATTAATTTCTAGAGACAGTTTTGCCGGGTGTGTCAATCTGGGCTGGAGGTTATTTTCTTTCAGGGCTTGGATTACTTTGCTCCAAGTTCTTCTTGATTTGATGGTCTATGTTGAGAAGTCTGCTGTGATTTTGATGGGTTTTCCTTTATAGGTGATCTGTTTCTTTTCTCTGACAGCTTTTAATATTCTGCTCTTATATTGAATTTCTGGGATCTTGATTATTATGTGTCTGGGTGTAGCTCTGTTTTGGTTGTAGGTGGCTGGAGTTCTGTATGCTTCATACATCTGCATATCATTTCCTTTTGTTATGCTTGGGAAGTTTTCCTTAATTATTTCTGTGAATAGCCTTTGTAATTCTTTTTTTTGACTCCTGCTTTTTCATTCACATTTTTTATTCTTAGGTTATAGATCCTCCAGTTGTCTTCTAGCCTTTGTATTGTTACTGCCTGTTTCCTTGTTATTTTTAAGATATCTTCCCTTTCATGATCACACATTGCAAACCTGTCTTCAAGTTTTGATAGTCTGTCCTTAGTTTCTTTCAAGCAGTTTTGCCAGCTTTCAATGGAGTTTTTAGTTTCCTGGTAATCTTTTTGAATCTGCTTCATGTATTCTAGGTTTTCTTTATATTTTTCATCAAACATTTCTTTCCTTCTTTTTCTTTTGTGTTCCTCCATTCTTCCATCTGTGTCTTCTTGAGAGGTGCTTAGCATTTCTTTTATTAATCTACTTATATCTTGCTTAACTTGAACTAATATTTCAGCTTTGAGCTCGTCTACGAGGTCCCAGAGATATCTCTTTATGTCTGCTGATGCTGTGTTTGATGTTGCATGTTTGCTGTCTTCAATCTCTTTTGTATTTACCTCTCCTAGATCAATATTCTCAGGGTTGGGGGCTGGGAGCTTTTTCTTATTTCTTTCTCTTGTCATGTTTTTGGTTCCTTCCATACAAGTGTATAGTGTAATTCCCAGCCCCTTTCCCTGTTGGTTATGGCTTCTCTGAAGCTTGCTGGCTAGGGGTCTCTGCCCTCTCCAGTTTGCTGTTGGTCACTGAGGTGTAGGCAGGGGCAGTGTATGCTGGCCCCTCCCCTCCGGGCCAGTCAACATTTGGGGGCCTTCACTGTGTCAGTGCGTGCTGCACATAGGGAATCTGTTTGGGACGACTTATTGGATCTCGGTCAGGGGTGTGACCCAGGCCAAGCAGATCCCACCAATCTGCTCTGGGAGGGGAGCAACCAACTGAAGTCACTGCCATTGCCAGTTCAGGCTCGTCCTACCTGACTCCAACATGTCATCCAGTTGGTCCCCCTTTCCCGTGGGAGGGTCTTATTCCCAGCACTCACTGTGGGTTAATGCTGGTCCCTCTCTGGCTCCATTCTCCATTGGGCTCGCCAACCTCCGACTTCAGTGTGGCTGCTGTGCGAGTCCACGGCAGCTCCATGCGAGTTGAGTGCGGGGTGGCTCAGTCCCTGCACAGGGCAGCTCAGGCCAGTCCATCGGTGCGGGTTCCGGCGCTCAGGCCAGTCTCCGGCCGAATTCAGGCAGCTCAGCAAGAGCGCCATAACTGCTGATCTTAGCTTCTCCAATGGTAGCCCTGGGACTTCATATTTGAGCAGCTCATTTCCCTTCAGTTTCTTCCTGAGTTGAGAGAATCCATCTTCCTCTGTCTTGATCTCTCCAGGATGTTCTATTCTGGTATCTGAACTGTCTCTCTCAGAGAGGCTCCGTATCCTGCTGCTTACCGGTCTGCCATCTCACTGAATTCTTATATGTAAGAAATGTTGTGTCCAATTTTTATTTCCTTGTATTTTCCTTGCTACTATTTTAAAGTTATTTTCTTGTAGTTGATTAAAAACTATCCAGTTGGGATTAATACTAGCTTAGCATCAATTGCATCCAGACTTTCCTTCAGTGCAGCTTAGCCCCTTGTACCTCACTGTATAATTATTGTTGTAAAGTATATCTTTATATATTATAAGCTAACATCACTTACGCTGTTGTTTTTCCCAAAAAGTTGATATATGTAACGTAAAATTTACTATCTTAGTCGTCTGTAAGCATACAGTTCAGAGGTGTTGGGTACATTCGCACCAACACCATCTCCAGAATTCTTTTCATCTTGTAAAATGAACTCTGTATGATTGCAGCAATAACTCCTCATCCCCCTTCTCATGAGTCTCCTGCCACCAAAACCATACTCCTATGAATTTGACTTCCTCACATAAGTGGAATCATATTTGTCCTTTTGTGACTGACTTATTTCCCACAGTATGATGTCTTCAATTTTGCTCATGTTGTGGCATGTGTCAGAATTTCTTTCCTTTTCAAGACTCAATAATATTCAGTGTGTGTGTTTATCTATTCATTCACCAATAGATATTTGAATTGCTTCTATTTTTTGTTTATTTTTGATAATGCAGAAGTGAATATGGGTATATTTCTTAGAGACCTACTTTCAGTCCATTTGGGTATATACACAGACATGGAACTGTTGAATCATATGGTAATTCTACCCCTAAATTTTTGTGGAAGTGTCATAATGTTTTTGATAAAAGCTGTACTATCTTAACATTTCCACTGACACAAGGATTTTGCATTCCCACCAATGTAAAGATTTCTATTTCTCCACATTCTTGTCAATGCTATTTTTTGAAATAGCAATCATCTTAATGAGTGTGAAAAGCATCATATAATGTTTGATTTTGTATATCCTTAGTGATTAGTAATATTGAGCATCTTTTCATGTGCTTATTGGCTATTGTGGATTTTCTTTGGAGAAATGTATTCCAAATCCTGTGTCTGTTTGACAGTTTGAAATTGCTTTTGTTCTTTAAGGATTTATATATAATCTGGATGTGATTTCCTGGTCAGATACGTGATTTGCAGATAATTTTTCCCATTCTGTAGGTTGCCTTTAGACTCTTTTGTTCATGTCACAAAAGTTTTTAATTTTGACAAAATTCAGTTTTATCTGTTTTTTTCCTTTGTAGCTTGTGAGTTTGAAAGGTGTCACAGCCAGATATTGCCAAATCCAATACCACGAAGCTCCCCTGCCATGTTTTCTTTTAAGAATTTTATAGTTTTTACTCTTATATTTAAGCCCTTGATCTATTTTCAGCTTAAATTTATGTAAGATATTAGTTAAGGTCCTATTTTATTTTATTTTGTTTTACTTTATTTATTTTTGCCTGTGAATATATAATTTCCCCAGGATTTTGCTTTTTCTCACTGAATAGTTTGGGCATCTTTGACAAAAATCATTTGCCCAAATATGAGTTCACATATTATCTAATATTTGTTTTTGAGCTCTCTATTCTATGCCATGGATCCATATAGCTGTCTTTAATGTCAGCACCATACATTTGGATTACTACAGCTTCTTTGTAAGTGTTGAAGAATAAAACAGAAAAAGTTAAGGTCTTTGTTTCTTCATGGGGATTCGTGTGATGGTCTAGTGTACTATCATTTCAGCATGAAGATCTCTTCCTTGTATTTCTTGTAGAGCAGGCTGGCTAATGATGATTCTGCTTTTATTTATTTGGGAGTGTCTTAATTTCTCCTTCAGTTTTGAAGGATAGTTTTGATAGTTATAGAATTTTTAGTCTTTTTGTTTCAATATTTTAAATATGCCATCTCACTAACTTCTGAGCTCCATGGTTTCTGATGAGAAAGATTTTAGTCTTCCTGAGTTTATTCTAGTTGGAGTTTACTGATTTCTTAGATTTTCAGGTTAATATTTTTCATTAAATTTGGAAAATTTTGTCCATATTTTCTCAACTAGATTTCCATTATTTCTTTGCCTTATCCCCTTTTGAATTTTCCACTGTGTATATGTGGGTATGCTTGATGGTGTCTCACAAGTTAATTTTTTTTATTCTTTTTTTTTTTCCCTCAAGCAGATATCAACGGATTTGTGTGTGTGTGTGTATCAAGGATTGAACTTATGACCTTGCACTTGCCAGGCAGACTCTTGTGCTGCTGAGGTAAATCCCAGGCCCTGACTGACTTATCTTGAGTCATTATTTCTTTCTTCTGGCATCTGAAATCTACTGTTTGGCCTCTGTAGTCAAATTTTTATCTTACTTGTATTTAGGAAGCATCATCATAATTTTCAACTCCAGAATTTGTATTTATAAGCTGTGTCTTTGTTGATATTCTCCATTTAGTTACACATTATCCTCATACTTTACTTTAATTCTTTAGATATACTTTCCCTTGGTTCTTTGAACACATAATACCCTATTTAAGTACTTGTTTGATAGGTCCTATATCTGGTCTACTTTGTGACTAGTTTTTATGAAAGCTTTGTTTCCCAGCGTGGGGCATATTTTCCTTTTTCATGTGTTTCTCATAATTTTTGTTGAAAATGGGTCAGTGTAGATAATATAATACGTCAGTTTGGAAAATCTGATTTCCACCATTTTTTTCTGTGTTGTTTTATTGTCTCTGCTCAGTTGGCTTGGCATTCAGCTAAGGATCAGAAATTTCCTTAAATTCATTGGCCAGTAAATTTTTTCACCCTTTGCCAAGAGGCACTGTGTGTGTACATTGAGGCAAGCCTGCATCACTCAGACAGTTTTACAACCCTGCTTTAGCCTTTGTGCCCTGCTTGCTTAGGGCTTCAAGTCTAGTCATGTATAAAATACTTGGGATCTCCTTAGTCTTTCTTAATCATGCACATGATACAGTCTTCTAGGTCCTCGGCAATATGTCAGACCTTTTCAGTGTGTACTCCCGGGATCTTAAATTTTCTGTCAGGCTCCTGTTCGACCTAACTGGTATCACTGCCTCAGGCAGTTGTGGAGGTTAAACATTTGTCACTGATTCATTTGACAACAACCCTGAGGTTAGGGCTTTTCCTGCAGAGCAGGCTCCAGGTCAGGTCAGACACCGGCAATTCCCTGTGAACGGAGCTTCTCCAGGAGACCAAGGCAGCGCTGCTCTGTGATGAACCCTTTCGAGAAGCTCCAAACCTGCTCTTCTCCCTCTTTTTTGTTGATATATTGACTTCTGGGTCTTAAGGCTACCTCAGAGAAGGGCAGGGAGGAGGGAAACAGTCCAATCATCAAGCTACAAACCCTAATGCTGTTACTGAGACTCAGTACATTTCTTGAGTGAAATGTTCCTCAGATGGCTGTGCTCAGATGAGGTACTTTCAAGAGTTCTGTAAAAGTAAAATTTGACAGTTTTTGTCAGTGTTTTCCTTGCTTTATGGAGGTCTTCTCTCCAGAGTTCTCATTTCTAGAACATGCATTTTTAAGTAACATGTATTTTTTATTATGGAAAATTTCTAGCATGTATCAAAGTAGAGAGAACAAAATAATGAAGTCCCATGTACCTGTCTAAGCCAGGTTCAACAGGCATCAACCATGACTAATTTTGTTTCATTTTTCCCTCCCCTTATTCCGAGAAAGCAGAGCCCGAGGCCAAGACATGTGAATACCTTCCCAAAGGAGGTTTTACCACAGGGAGAAACAGATGAGGGTGCGATACTGAGGTAACCACTGCAAAGCGCAACTGACGGCACACAAGAAACTATTGGATGCCACTTTTCAGGCCCATACAGCTGGGTGAGGAGGGGGGAGGATTTCTCCACTGAGCCCTGTGACAGGTGTCTCAGGCAGGGCACTAGGGCGTTGCACTTCCTGTTGCGCATTTGAAGATGCTAAGCTGGGTTCTGGGCATTAGAAGGAACATCTTGAACAGGTAACAAGAGCCCAAAGGACAGGTGCAAGGGGAGAGGTTGTTAAGTGCTAGAGCCAGAGACTGGGACAGTGCCGGCCAGGGAATTTGGAGTGCCTGATACACATCTATATTCTACCCCAAGGCTCTGTTGCCCCTCCTATGGTGAATCAGGACATACATTTTAAACAAATTTTTCAGGGGCTTTCAGTGCAGTCTCTAGGGCAATGGTTGTCACTGTTGGTTGAAGTCGCCGGTTTCCAGTTGAGATTGGCAGGCTGTTAAATTGTGCAGGCTGGTCTCGTCTAGGTCTCCCTCTGCTGGTTATCATTAAGATTGCAGCAGGCTCCTTGGGGGGGTGGGGCTAAGATTCTCCACAGCTGTTTGTCTGTCCCTATGACTCTCCAGAGAAGGAGGGCTCTGCTGTGCTCCAGGCAAACCCACACAGCCCTGGGAAGAGCTTCAGCCCGGTTACACTGAAGAGGAGCTCCAATCTCCTGTCTTCTGTTTTTCTCATTACCTCCAGGTGGAGTGAATTTGAGAGAACCCTGGTTCTCTCAAACGCTAGTGCTGTGGGGCAGGGGTTGGGGAACCATGCTGATTAAATCGATGCTTTGTCCAGTGAACACCTACCCCTGGTGGTAATGACTAAAGCTGACCGTACTCTCTGCCAGGCCCTATGCTAAACGCTTAACATTGTTAACTTGCTCAGCAAGCCCAGTGTCCTGGTGCAGGCCTGTCGTTCCAGCATTAGGGAAGCTGAGCTAAGAAGACCCCTGTGAGTTCTAGTGCAGCCTGGCCTATGCAGTGAGTTCAAGGCCACAGCAGACCCTGCCTCATAAACAAAAACAAAGGACTGGGGATGTAGCTCGGTGGTACAGCACCTGCCTGGGAAGCATGAGGTCCTGGGTTTGATTGCTAGTGGCAAAATAAATAAAAATAAGCAAAAACAAAAACTCACTCATTCTTACAATTCTGTGAGGGGGGGCACCATTATTATCTTAATTATATAAATGAGGAAACTGAGGCACAAAGCGTGTAAATAAATCATACTTCAGTTAAGAGGCAGAGCCAGCATCCCAGGCAGGCTGGCCCGGCGAATGTTACTGTGAGTCCTGTTACTGTGCCTGGGCACTGTTAGCTGCTGGACATCGATGGTTGTATCTCATTTGCAGATGAGAAGCTGAGACCCAGAGAACTAAGGATGTGTAGCAAATTGGGTCTGCCTGTCCCACGTTCCCTTAGCCAGGGCCTCTGTTGATAGAATTATGGCATCTGCCCAGTAGACACCTGCATCACATGCCCTGGTGCCAAAGCATCTTGCTGTGAGCCAGCACGTTTGGGGATGGATTATGAGGATCTGTATTTTAATAAGCACCCCGAGTTGATCCTGATTCACACGAAAGTTTGAGAAATCTTAGCGCCCAGCCTCTCATTCTCCTAGTGACTTTAGATAAAAATTACTTGAGAATAGGTTCCCCCCCCATAATGGGTAAAAATGCATTCTCCTCAAGTAACTTAAAACCCTGAAGTCCTTTCTTTTATTTTATTTTTTTAGTCTTTTCTCTTTTATGTAATAAAATGTCCAGAGTTAGACACTCTCCATCCTGGTGTAGCAGCTCAGCAGTGCCAGGAAGGACGCCGTTCTTTCAACATCTCAATTCCAGGGTCCTTGACTGCTGCTATCGTTTATCCATGTTGCTTCATTACCACAAAATAGCTACTGGAGATCCAGACATCTTGTTCAAATTATTACTCTCCCAGTCTTTGTTGAAGCAAGAGAACATTTACATGACAGGCTCAGCCCAGCAGATACTCTCATCTGAAACTTTTAATTGGGAGATGTGGCAAGAAGAAGACAGTACACTGTAAAGGACAATGATCATAGTTTTTGTGGCCAAATGGATTGTCATACCACGTTATTTTTAGTCAAGCTAATGAGGTCATCCTCTGGTGGGTTTTGTGACGCATTTCAGTCTGAGGTGCTGGCTATGTGGGTACCTTTTGTTCCTGCCCATTTTCTAATCCTGTTTCTCTAATTTTTTCATCTAGTCTATCCGTCCCTTGAGTCCTTCGAATATTTTTTCCCCTCCATTCAGCCAGAGTCAGTTTCCACATCTTCTAGATGTCTACCTTGCTTGGATCTTTCAGATCTTTGCTGAAACAGAATTTCGCAGGCAGATATCGCCTGGCCAGAGGACAGGACAGCCTGTTTTTCCTAGGATAAATCTTCTTGCATTATACTTTTCCAATATACTTGCATTTTACTTAATTGATTGCTTACTCTCTGGCTCCCCATTGGGGTACAAACTCCATGAGGCCATGGACCACTGTGTTCTTGTGTGTAGAGCCTTGTACCTGACGGGTTCACAGTGACTGCATTTAACTGGATGGATGACTGGATGGATGAATGGACGTTTAAAGAATCTTGTTTGTGGTGGGGCTGACTTGAGACAGGCAGGTAAATCCCTTACTGCAGGTTATATTTCTTCTTCAGAGTCACATGGAGCCTCCAGTTCTGCTCCTGCAGGATGAGTGGGCCCCTCATTGTCTGTTATTAAACAGTCACCAGTGTTGTCTTTGGCCCCCCCCCACGGGGGGGGGAGGTTGCCTGAATCCTCAGTAAACAAGTCTCACCTAAGCACAACAGCAAACGATTAAAAAACCCAATATTTAGAATAAAGACTATATTTAGCTCTATGCCTATGCACAGTGCCTACTTGCTAGCACTGATAACCCTGAAAATAACAGGGGAGATGTATATGACCCTGGAGTATTATCCACAGGCTGGAGTATACTGGGGCTTATTCTAGTCACTGTAGCCACATGACCAGCTGTCCTTAAATTAGTGGTGAAGAAGCTTCATTTTTGCCTGTGGATGAAGCATGTGGGGCCCCCTGTCTCTGTTTCCCAATGTCTGGGGCCTCAGGCTGAAGATACAAGGGCTGAGGGTAACTCAGTGCCACACTGCAGCCTTTGCACTGATTTCCAGGAGTTCAGGTAATCCTAAAGATCAGATCCAGATCCAGATGGATCTGGAGTCCATATTTAGAAGGAGAGATGGAATTAGAAATATTATTGTGATGACTTTTGGAAAATGTAATCTGCTATCAAGCCCCTCCCCAGCCCCACCTGATCAGATTGAAATAAACGCTGGGTAGAACTTTTCCCGGTGTCGGTGCTCCCGCCAGTCAGATGGATCTGACTGGTCAGATCTATGAGCGTGTTTTCTTCTTCACGTCTCGGGGCAGGGTCCAGGGCCCTCTGCCTGAACTCGCGCTCACTAGGCCGGCTATGAGAAGTCCTCCCTGAAGCCCAGAGCTTCCAGCTGGAGCTCAAGTGTTTTCCTCTGGAAACTTGTTCTCCTCCCATGTGGTGCTCTGAGCCAGACAGCAAAGAAGGTGCACCTTTGGCTCTCCGGGGTAAACCAAGGTCTCAGCGTGGCTATGGGGGAGGCGGACACAGGAGAGGCCAATGGAAGGCAGAAGGAAAGGAGCCTCCCACATAGCAGAGCAGGTCTCCCGGAGACCTGGGATCGCTGAGCTACTCAGGCTAGAAGGCGCGGGCGTCAGCTGTGTGCCTTTTCCTTCTCCTCCCACCCACAATCTCTCAGCATATCTCTTAGGCTTCTCAGTCCACTCATAGTTCATGCCACCACCATGCATCCTGGATGGTGACAGACACCTTATCCATGGATCCCCTGCAGCCATCATTTCTCTATTCAAAACTCTTCTGGGTTCCCCACCTCATTTAGAATAGAAGCCAAGGTCCTCACAGCCATCTATAATGTCCTTCCCACCACCTCTGTGTCCTCACCTCACTTTGCCACTCCAGGACCATCATCACTTCCTTTCTGTTCTGCATACACACCAAGTTTGTGACACCTCAGGGCACTGCCCCTGTGCCCAGAACTCACTCCTTTAGGTTCACATGTGGCCCCTTCATAGTTCCTGCTGGGTCTCCACTCAAATATCACCTGTCAGGGGGGCTGCCCCGATTCTCCCCACACACATCTCCACTCCGTCAATCATCAGCACACTAATCATTAACTGGCTTTGTATTTTGTATTTATATGATTATTCACTGTGTTGTCTATCTTCTCCCCCTTCTTCCACCTACTGCAAGCAGCCAGAGAGTACAAATCATCGCTGCTGAGTCCCCACAACTGATCACAGTAGGAACCCATTAATCATTTGTGATTCAGTGAAATGTTGGCCATGGAATTTAATGGCCTGGTGACTTTAGGAGGTCATGTGTTGCAGGATAAAGTGAATTAGATTGCCACTATCAAAAACAATGTTGAGATCTTTCTGTGAATCCTCACAGGATTTTGGGGGGGGGGGTGGTACTTGGGATCGAACTCATGATCTAGCATTTGCCAGGCAGGCACTGAGCTAAATGCCCAGCACCCCTCACAGGATTGTCTAACTAGGCAAAAGGCTAAAGCGTTGGCCATCAGGTTTTTATAAATGCCTGCAATTCCCCCGTGAACCAGTGGGAGGTGTGCCATTCTTGTCCGTAAAAGGTCGGAAATACTGGGAAGGGCACGCTCTAAATTGGCTAGAGGTGTGGTCTTTAGCAGACAACGGTTGGAAAGGGAAGACATCTATTTTTAAACTTGCTTATAAGCTTATACATTTGATGAATTTTTATATTGTGAAAATATTTTACTGTGTCTGCATATATTCAAATGTTATTTATTAGCGAGAAAGCTAACTTACTACAGAGAATACTTAGATTTTGAGTAATAAAAAGTAATATAAACAGTAAAATAAGAGTAATATTAGTTTAAGAAATAAGTAATATTTTATTTTGTTCCATATTGAATCCCCTTCTTAGGCATGTCTTCTTAGGTATGTTCAAGACCAGGTCTATTCATGAAAATCAGAGAAACATCACCCAAGGAGTGTGCGGAGTTGACAGAATTTCTGTGCTAACACTCCAATTTCATTGCAGTTTTGCACAGCCCAAGTTATGCCTTGTGGAGAGGCAATGCAGTGAACATATGTAATATCACTACAGTGGTGCACTACTATAATTTGGGTCTTAAGTGTCTTGCAAAGGTTCATGTGTTAAAGGCTTAGACTTCAACTTGTAGCACTCCTGGGAGTTGGTCCAAACTTTATCTCTTCTAGTGGGAGATATTTAGGTCTTGGGAGATGTACCCCTGAAGGCAGCAGTGTGACCCTGGCCTCCTTTCTGGCTCTCTTTTCTGTATCCTGGTCATGAGATGAGTAATTTTCCTCCATCTTGTTGTCCTGCCATGATGAGTTGCTTTGCCACATGCTCAAAAGCAGTTGGGCCAACTCATAGTGGACCTAAACGTCTAAACTGTGGGCCTAAATAAATTTTTATGAGTTGATTATCTCAGGTATTTCATTAAACAAAAGCTGATTGACATGTGTGTTATAATGATATAATTAAATCATTTTAATGTACATTTATTTATATCTCCACCTTGTAGGTTGGCAACCATCTACAGACAAATGAGTGCAATAAAAGTACTGGGAGTGATAATAGAGGTAAAGGAAAGCTAGTATGGAGTAAGACATACGGAGAATTACTGTAATCCTGTTTCCCTTTAGGACCAGGTATAGTAATATTCGTCTGTGAAGGATGCTGTGAGGATAAATGACATAAAGACAGAGGAGATTCTGGCACTGGGCAGGATCTAGGTTCAATCCTTGCCTGAGACTGTTGTCCCAAAGCAATTGTGACCAAGGTTAGGAGGGTGACTGGCCTAGAGCTAGAAGTGGAAGGGTGAAAAGACTGATTCTGGAAGAGGGACTTCTGGGTCCCTGCCAGTGATAGTTCCTCAGATAGGAATGGGAGAGCCAGTGTCTTAGCAGTTGCAGGAAAGAAGGCTGGGAGGAGGAACCAGGAATACTTCCACAGGGCTAGGTGCCACAGCAGAGACACACTTACTTGAGTGTTTGCATCCTTTACCTCTGTCTCTCTGGAAACTTTTGATGGCATTTGTCACTGGATACTTTTTTCACATTTACACGGGTAGTACTGCACGGCATACAGATTATGCACCAGCTTCAATCCACCTGAATATGAATCCTAGCTCTGACTTATGCTAACCCCAGTAACCTGTGACCTCAGTAACTAAATCTCAGCTCTTTCTCTTGTAAAATGGAAAAAGTATTACTGCTTTCCTGAAAAGATCATTGGATTAAATAAATACTATAAAATATTTAGAACATGACTGGCAGAGTGTACACTTTTGGTGAATGTTAAATATGACAATTTTTAGTCACTCCAGTCTTTTACTTCAGTCATTTATTAATTCACCTATGATCTCATTTACATCTTTGACTCTTTCATGAATATATATGGGTGCTTAATTTACACCAGACACTGTGCAAATGTGGAGGGAGTATGGGTACAGAAGAAAAGGATTCTTGCTCAGGACATGCACATAGTCTAGGAGAGGACAGAATAAATGGAGGCCTGATGAAATTAAGTGAAATGGTCTGAAAAGACAGTGTTCAGTGAAGGAAAGCTTAGGGAAAAGAGGGATCATGTGTGCTTGGGATGCAGCCAGGCAGAGGGATGTTGCAAAAGTTCTCCACAGAAGGGATATTTGAGCTGTTTTCATGGAAGTGGGAAATAATAGTAGTTTATAATATTCTTTGTAGCATAACAAGCCACATGAAAATGTAGTGATAAAACAACCAATTCTGTGGCTGGCCATTTGGGTTAGGTCCAGCTTGTCTTTACTCCAAATTTAATTTTATTAGTAGCTGTAGGGGTAGCCTGCATATAAATTCCTTCTTGAGTGAGTTTTGATATTTGTGTCTTCTAAGGAATTTGCCTACTTCATCTACTTTATGCAACTTCATTTGCATAATGTTGTTCATACTATTACTTTAATATCCTTCAAATAACTTTAGGGGGTTCTTATTTCTGAGATGTTAGTAATTTATATCTTTTTTTTTATCTGATCGGTCTGGTTAGAGATTTATCAATACTATTCAAACTTTTAAAAATTCACTTTTAGTTCACCAATTTACTATTTGCCATTATATTTTCCATTTTATTGATTTTTGCTCTCTGTTATTTATTTTCCTCTGCCTATTTTGGGTTAAATTCCACTTCCCTCTTCTCTGACCCCCTGAGGAGGAAGCTGAGTTCACTTACTTCCTTCTGTGTTTCTAGTACAGGTTCTCCTCAACTTGGAATGTGGTTGTGTCCTTGATAAGCCTATCCCAAGTTGAAAAAACATAAATTAAAAATGCATTTAATACAGTTCGCGTACTGAATATTTAATGCGGTTAGTCTACTATTGTTGCCCAGCAGCAAGAGAGCAGTGGTGGTTGACCACAGTGCCCACGTGACTGATGCAGCTGAGTTTACTGCTGCTGCTCAGAGCTCTGAAAGAGTATTGCACAGCATATCACACTTCCGGGAAAAGATCAAAAGTCAACACACGAAGTATAGCTTCTACTAAATGTCTTTAGTTTTCACACCATGATAAACCATGAAAATCAAAAGTTGAACCATCATGAACTGAGGATCATCTATACAGGGATTGAGTGCTACGAAGTTCCTTTGAATTACTAAAGCAGTGGTAGCTGCAGCCTTCCCATTTTGATGTTTTGTGTTTTAGGTTAAAATACTTCCTAAAGCATTTATTCTGGTTTTTACATTGCATCAACTTGAGAAGTCTAGAAGCTTAACTAAGGGATTCAGTAGCCCCCACTTGGGGTATAGAGGACTAGGTGATACCGTTCTACAATACTGCTCACTGTGTCAAGGTGAGAAGGTCAGAAGTTGAAGTGATTCAGCAGGGGGCCAGGGTCCCTAGTTTGTAACATCCTCAGCCTGCAGGAGAGGAGGGCAGGCAGACGGTGTGAGCGCTGCACCCAGCCCAGGGGAGCAGCCTGCATACAATACAAGGCAAATGAAGGACTGATTGCCGCCTCTTCAGAGGAGCTCCAGCCTTCCCTTCAGCTTGGATGTCATCTCCTGGCTTTCCACACAGACTGTTCGGCTTCTACATGGGATTGTTTAGCCTTCCTGGTAGACTCTTCAGCTTCCTAATAAGGATTTGCACCAGACACTGCAGTAAGCTCCAGCCCTTGGGCGGGACTCTTCAGCCTCCAGCGTGCAGACACCCGTTGTAAGCCAATCTTGTAATTTCTTATGTATTCATATATCTTGTGTTACATCTGTTTCTCTAGTAAACTCTGACTGATACAACATTTAAATTTCAATTTTGTTTTTGGTCCATGGGTCATTCACAAGGCTTTTCTTTACTTTCCAAATATTTGGGCACTTTCCATATACATTGATGTTGTTGTCTTCTAATTTAATTTCATTGTGATCAAAGAATAATGAAACTGTAATTTTTTTATACTTCTCCATGGATTGGACCTTTGTCCTTAGAAAATATTATTCTTTTTCTCTGGTAACCATTGTTATCTATTTTGTTTGATTTTTTAAATATTCACTGAACCTTTCTTTTGCCTACTATTTGAATGCTTTATATAAATTTCCATCCTTTTACATTTAACCCATTTAACTTTATATTTGAAGTGCATTTTCTGTAGCAGAATATTATTAGATCTTGCTTTTAAAATTCAATTTGACAATAGTAGCCTTTTAACTGTAGTGTTTAGGTCATTTACATTTAATGTGTGACTATTGATATGCTGAGTTTATTATTAATTAATTAATTTAGGCGCAGCGTTTTCTTATGTAGCCCACCTGTCTTAGTTACTTGTTGCTGAGACAAAATTCATGACACCCAAAGTTAAAGGAGTAAATGTTTCTTTTGATTTATTGTAGAGGTTTCATTTTATAGTTGGCTGATGCCAAGGCAGGGTGGCATGGCAGGGGGGCCTCCCAGAGGAGCAACAGTTCATTGTGGGCAGAAGGCAGAAGTGACAAGGGGTAGTGACAGCTTCTTGTGGTCCCTTTTACATTCTATCTAGGCTATCATGCCCAGAACAATCCCCAATCAATGAGTGGACTGATTTAGTAATCACATCCTTAATCCCGGCATCACACACTCTAGATCCAGCCACCTCTGAAAAGCCTCACCAATGACTGTATGAGGCTTGGGGGGACATCTAGACACAAGCCATAGCACCATGGTAGCCTCAGACTTGCTACATAGCTCAGGCTGGCCTCAAACTTGTTTCAACATCCCAAGTGCTAGAATCATAGGCATGTGTTGTCATGCCCAGCTAATGTGTTGGGTTTAAATCTGCCATATTATACTTACTTTTTACCTTCTATCCATTCTTTGTCTCCTGTTTTCTCTGTTTCTGCCATTTTCTACTAATTGAGTATCTTTATTATTACATACTATCTCTTTTCTTGGTTTGTTAATTATAACTAGATTTTTAGAAGAGAAGACAGGGGATGCATAGGCCTTCAGTAATGGGGACACGGGATGGGTATGTCTGCAGTAGAAAGGACAGGGCATGTGTATGCCTGTGTGATTGCTTTAGCTTCATAGTTTTATCTTTAACTTCTCACAGTCTATTTTCAGATAGTATTTTGTCACTTCATGTGTTATATAAGAGATTTATGCCAATATATTTCAATTTTCCCCTTCCTGGTTGTTGCACTAGTTTTTTACACTCATTATTTCTACAATATTGTTATTGCTTTGTTTTAAATGTAGAGGAAGCCACCACTGCACTTTTTTAGTGATGTTGATGCCTCTGTTGTGGGCTTATTCTTGATCTTGAAGAATAGTGATGTGGCCTCTTGAGCTTCCAATGGAAAATAATCCTCTGGTGGGCTTGGGTGTGGGTGTGTGTGTGTCCTGGCTGCATGTAAGATTTCTACTCTTGGATGTTCCCTTCCTTGAACCTTTCAGTTCCTTCTTCTACCATCCCCAACAATAATTCAGCCATTTCAGCTCCACTCAGCATGAGATACCGTGTTTCCTGGATGTTTGGAGCCACTTAAGTGCAAGTTTGCACTAGTTGTAGTGTCTTTGCCAGTGTTAAATGCTGTATCACAAAAAGAGCAGCTTAGTCAAGAAAAGGCTACTTCAGTCTGAAGCCACAGGCCCCTTGATCAAGTACTCTCTTCCTTAATAGAAAGGGACTCAGCCAGCTCTGTGGGTAATGGAAATTGGACTAATAGAGCTGGAGAGAGCCCAGTGTTGGACAGAGGTTTCAGGCAGCACCAGCAGTCTGCTCTGTCAAAGAGTTCAGGTAAACACTTGGAAATCTTCTTACTCCAACACACTCTTTCACACTTTTGAAAGTCCCTAAAAAAGTCTGTCCAACCAGCAGAGTGTACTTGGATCCTATCATGATGCACTTCCCCTATGCAACCTTGTTTATTTTTGGACATTGTATTAGCAAATTTTCCATAAATTGACTTGTAAGGTGTCCTTATTTTTTGCACTTGATTGCATGCAGAACAATGTCTACTCTCTATGGACACCAGAACACAGGCGACAAAACCTCCCCAAGGTCATCCCTTCTCCAGGAGTACAACCTCGGCCCCTCTCCTCCACCATCTTAAGTAAAACGTTAGTCTGGAAGGGTGGTCCTGTGCGATCACACTTTTTAACATTTATTTGAGTGTAATGGTTAACCATTCTCTGCCCTTCACGTGATTCAAGGGAGGAGCAGGAATGTTCCAGCTGTAGGCTGGGGACCAGCAAACAGTCTAGACCAGTTTCTCCTCCACGTCCATCTGGAGAGTCCCTGGGTCAGGCGATGCTCCATTCTGAAGCTTAAATGGGTTCAAGGGATGAGAGGGGCAGTGGGGCTCACAGAGCAGGTGGCCTCTAGGAGCAGTGGCCAGGGAACATGCAAAAATGATCAAGTCACAGGCCCCAGAGTGGGGGTGGGGCGGAGGGGTGAGAGGAGGTGGGGGTGTGTGCTGGAGGTCCATGTCGGGCAGCCTTGAGCTTCCCAGGTCGGGCAGCTTGGGCAGGGGTTTTACTCCACTGGTACACCATCCCTGCTCTGTGGTACCCAAGTTTGTGTGTGGGGGCCTCTGGGGCCCTTCACTCGTCCACATCAATGGACAGCATGGCCTTGATTGCTGGGAACTTGTTGCAGGAAAAGTCAGCAAGCAGCTGCTTGGTGCCACTGCGGGTGGGCAGGATCTCAAAACGGACCCGGGACCGCTCCTTGGGGCGCAGGGCTGGCACCCTAATGAAGAAGAGCATGGATCAGAGTGGTGAGATACATGGAGTTCCAGCTGCAGTGCCCTCTGCAGCTCTATTCCTGCTCTGGTGGGCAGTGACCACTTCTTCAACTCCCTGTGTCGCCTGGTCCCTCCGGGCCCGTGACCCCTCAGCAGGGAGGCTGTATTATGGTCTCCCAAACATGCTAAGCCCTGAGGGGCTGGTCAGCTGTTGGTTTTAGAGACCAGGACTACCCAGGAGTTCAAGTTTAGTGAACCCCCAAACCATATGTAATGCATATTCTTGAGTTCCAAGACCCTCAAAAGAATGAAGACTCCAAGACCAGTGGAAACTCTGTCTGTCCTGTCTAGGAGCCCCAGGCAGGCTGTCTTGTCCCCTCCTGCCATTCCCACATCGGATGCCCAGGTTGGGGACTTACTCAATCTTGAGGTTGCCCCGAAGCAGGCCACTGCCCTCCACCATCAGCACGCAGTCCCTCACGGGCTCATCCAGGGGGTTGGAAAAGAGCATCTGCACGTTCACGGGCTTCCGCACTCGGGCACGGTCCAGCACCTGTGGAGCAGAGAGTGAGAGACTGCAGTCAGGATGCTGGATGCTTGGCCCTGTCACCACCGGTGAAGGCCAGGCCCATGGCATAGTGATAGGGAAGATGTCACTGAGGACTCAGGAAGGGAGGGTCCTCTATATACTTCTACTAAGTGTCAGGTGGCCTCCCACCATCCGTAAGGGGGTTCTAAGACATAACCATTGTCCCTGAGCCATGGACAGGAGGCCTAGACTAAGAGGGTGAAAGGGCTCCTATGGAGGCTGGCAGAGCAGTGATGTCCCTGCCAAGGTCACAAGCCCCTGGTGAAATTCATCCAGGGAAGGGCAGGCCCTGTTTTCTAAGACAGCCCAGTCCCACCACTGGTCCTCAGTGGGTCAGAGGGTTTTTCATGCTGACTTAAATAACATTAATTTGCTTGAATCCCTTGCTCATTCTTCCTGTTTTTCCCTTAACTCCTGAGCCTCCCTTGCTGAGAGGCCCCATAGGCACTGAAGATGGTGCCCACTGAGCTGGCGCACAGCCCCCTCTACTTTTTGTCACAGGTGTTGGGTCCACCCATCCCCATGCAGGGCTGTCTTTGATGACATCCCAGTCTGTGACTTCCTACTAAGCTTCTAAACCACAGCAGTCTCCTTGTGTGTCATGGTCTGGTCTGTAGGCTTCTGAGACAGACTACGCAGGGGTCAGAGAAGGTGAAGCCAGGGCTCGAGGTCCAAGAAAGAAGCAGAATGATTTATTCACCACAAAAGACAAGAGCTGTTGTGTTTTTGGAAAAACCATCCATGACTCTGGACAGACACAAGTCATGAAGACTGATAATTATCCCTCCTCTCCTTCAAGGGACCAAATGAGGTCATGGATAGGGAAGAAAAGAGTTTTGAGGAAGTAGAAATGGAAATTATGTGGCTGGTACATTTCTTTTCTACTTTTGAAGATCACAGAGAGGAGGGTGGTGCTGATTTTTGCTAGTTTGGTTTTTGTTTTTCTTGTGATTAGTCCCCACAGGAACTGCTTTATAGTGACAAAGCTAAAGTTCAGACTGATTTAGTAACTTGGGAAATTCACACACCAGGAAACAGCAGGACCCAGCAGGTTCCAAAGCCTTTACTGTTTTTAAAAGGCCCTGCTGTACCTACCAATAATTTGTGAATTACTGAAGCATTTTAGAGACCATGATATGTACTATAATCTCTCCCATGGAACTCACTTAAGTGCATAATATAATTTGTACAGCAAACAATAGTGTTATGCTTTTGGGTTACAATAAAGCTATGTAACGGTGCTGTGTTTTTTGTGTTGGTATTTGAGACTTCCATGCATGTGTTTCTCTTTATTGCTGCTTACTGCCCTCTTCTATTGACCTGAATCCATAAATGTACACAAAGGAGAGGATGAGAATCACAGGTCATGGATTTGAAGGATATCACCCTTCAAAACACTGTTCAGATTTTATTTCTAGTTCCATGGTCTAAGATTCTTAACGCTATCTGCCAATCGGTGCCAGATGACACGACAGGGTTTTACTTAGTTTTTGTTTTCTATTCATCTGAATCCCCTTCCTGAGTTTAAAAATCTGTGCCCTGCTTTGAGCAAGCTTTATTCATTCAATCAAGACAAGAATGTCTCAGTTCTTCAGAGGCTTAAGTAGAAAAGAGACTGTGCCTGAAAGATGGGAGACCAGATGCATTTTATAAAGGTTAAACAAGAAATTTCAAAATAGCCCCCTTCTCCTCTGTGTGTGTTCTAATTTCCTTTCTAAAAGTATTACGATATCTTTAGATATTAAGTAGGCTTGATAGGGAAGACCAAGAGATGTGGGAAATGTGTTAAATAAAAGATAATGGGATAAAGAGGTTTCAGATTATTGGATAAGGAAATACAGCAGAGGAAAAATTAACTGCATTTAAATGCTGATCATGTTTAAGGCAAATATTTTCATAGCTGAACTGGCCACTACCCACTGTCATTTTCTAGATTCAGGTGTTGGAATGGACACTCAGTTGCCCACTGCACTCTCAGGGATGGGGACTGCCCTTGGCAAGGCCTCATGAAGTGGAAGATGGTGGACCATGAGGGGACACAGAGGCAGTGACAATGATAAATCTCCTCTGAGAGAGCCAATGGCTCTGTTGCAGTCATGACCCGTGGAGTGCACTGTGGCTGCCCACTAAGGTACAGTGCAGGGGAGACAGTGATGAGCCCACAACAGGGGCAGCAGCTGCCCTCCTGATGTGTGCAGCCAGGTAGGGACCAAAGCATTGCACATATTCAGATCATTTCTCAGCTGGGAAAATGCCATGAAAGAAGAGGACAGAAAGTTCGGGGGATGTTTAATGGGGCCAGGCCTGCCTGAGGTGTCAGGAAATGCAACGCCCTGCAAGGGAAGCACCTTATTATTTTCATGGCAGTTGGAGCAGCTGACAGTTGAAAAGCTTGCTCAGTGTCAGTGCTGATAAATACTGGGGTACAGATCCAAACGTAGGTCCATTTGGCTGCACTGCCCAGGATCAGAGTGACTGTCCCTCTCTGCTGTCCCCACACTGGCTCTCCAGGCCCTGGATAGGTCCACCCCGTCCTGAAGCATAGTCCAGACTAACCGGTACAGGCCAGCTGTAGGGGAGAATAGGCCACCATGCCAGAGTGGGCACCCTGGGTCCCCTTGGCCACTGAATCATGAACCCTGGCAGCTATGGTATAGCACTTATCCTGTTCCTCTAGCAGCAGTGCACTTGGAAAGCCAGCAGTGTGGCTGGACAGGAATGGCCAGTGGGGGTAGGTGCTAGACATGGCAGATGGGGAAGGCCTGGCCCATGGGCCGTTTGGGAAGGGAGACAACATCTTCTCTGCCCACCACTTGCCTGCTCTTGTCCAGCCCTTCTCCCCTCAGGATTGCACTGCCTGGCCCTGGGCTGGTGGATAGGGCCCAGAGGCTGGAGGGTGAAGGATGGGCTTGGAGTCACATGGGTGCTCCTGCTCGGTGCTCAGGAACGGACAGAGCGGCACCTGGGGCCTCCTTTGGACCTATAAACCCCTGCATACCTGGGTGGGAGTCTGGGAGAGGAGTCCTTAGACTCAACACTTTGTGATGTTGCAGGTGATTTAGAAGGGTGCAGCTGGGATTCTGCAGCCGAGGCCCAGCCCTGGCTCTCACAGTATCAGGCTGTTCTCATCTCTCTGGGTTTGTTTTACTCAGGTGTGAAAGGCCTGGATTAAGCTCCCAGGAGGCCACAATTCTGCATCCCTGGGTTCCAGAGAGTGGGGAGGTGCAGGTGAGTGATACCCACTTCTGATTGGTTCCATGAACAGTGGCTGAGGCCACATGAACTCTCCATGGACCCCAACCTGTGCTGGCATAGAGTGCAGTTCATGCTCAGCAGCTGAGCAAGTGGGTGAACGGGCCGCAGAGTCCTTCCTCCCAGCCTGGCCCCAGTGATATCCCCAGTGGGTCTAGAATGGGAGCCAAAGAAGCTGCCGGGCAAGTGAGACCATTTATGGGCTCTCAGACAGGGAGCAGGAGCTCTGGCCTGAGCAGATCCACTTGGTTGAAGCTGGGTTCTAGCTGAGCCCAGCCCTCTGCCCTCCCAGCAGGGAAAGACTTCCTTTGTGTCCCACAGAGGGCCAGTGAATTCCTGGGAACTGGGCTGGCTGGGGGGCACCCTTGGCACCCTTACCTCCAGGGTCAAGGTGGGGTTGTCCAGGATGATGTCCCGCTCCACCACCACCTCGGCCTCGTCAGACACCTTGCATATGGCAGTGGTCCGGATCATGTTGTCTGCCTTCAGATACTTTTCATACTGGGCATAGGTGATCTTCACGGGGTGTCGCACTTCTGTAAGGAGAAGCCAGGGGATGCACAGAGAGTGAGGAAGTGCTCATTCTTTCCTCAGAGCTGATGTCAAGCCAGGGTGACTGGGCAGGAGCACCTGCAGCCTGGGGGCTTGACTGAGTGCTTTTTGGGCCACATTCAGCTGTGGACTCCAGAGCAGGTACTGAGGGAGGGAGAGGCCCGGACTCAAGCTGGCTGGGGAGACTTCTCAAAGTATAGGCTTCCAGGGCCTGTGGTAAGCAGCAACTCCCAGTCCGGGAAAGATTGCTTAATGCCACTAACAATCATGATGACCACACGGTAACAACTAGGAAGGGAAGCCAAGATATTGGCTAAATAAATGTTTAGAATCTTCCCAGTCCTTGAATACCCTGGGGTCCTATTGCAACAGCATCTCCAAGTACCTCCTCCCTCAGGGCTCTGCTGCCTCCAAATCACTCTCACACCAGTAGACAGAGTTCTGTAAGGCAAAGCATTTTTCTAAAGTTTGTCTTCATTATTCCAAGTTCTGAGAAAAACTTTCCATGGTTCCCCACTCCCTTAGCAATAAAGTGTGCCCTACCCACTTGTCCCTTAAAGAACCCACCACACTGCGCACTGTGCCCTCTGCCCCGCATGGCACTGTCTCCCTCAGCCTCTCTCCCCATGCCTGGCTCCTCTCCGGGCTTCAAGGCCTCTCATCTTATGATAACGCAGGCCATAGGGCCCGGTCCTTCCTCTGCTGGTCCTGGACTCCCTCAGGTGGTTGTGTTGGGTGGTCTGGGGGTGAGACTGGGAGAAGGAAGCTGCCTCTACCAGACTACTGGAGGAACTTGCCGTGGAAAGGATGGACCCTTGCTCCAGCTGATCCAGCCTCCCAGTGTTTAGACCTTCTCGGCTCAGCCCTGAAGCTCAGAGAGGGAGGGAGAGCCACCCAGCAAGGTACATGGCAGTGTCAGGAACCCAGGACCACTTCCCCTGCCTCCTCTCTGCTTCCCATTTCACTCTGCTGTTTCTTGCAAAAGGTTTTTTAAAAACAAACAAATGAACAAACAAAGCCATTTCCTTCACATGAATTATTTTTGGCCTGCAGAAATATACTCTTGCTTGGGTGGGGGAGGAACCTGGCCATATTCAGTGGCAGAATATTTGCCTTGCACGTGCAAGGCCCTGGGTTTGATCACCAGGGAGAAGAAAGCTCTTCCTTTCAGCTTCAAAAGTAAATAGTAGCCAGGCAGTTGCTTCTCATATTGAGATTTCTGCCAAAATTCTTCCAGAGGGCAGACTACTAGGGGATGTTGCCTTCTGACAGGTACAACACATCTCAATTTCTCTGGCAGACAGAATTCTTTCAAAATGGGCTGTATAATTAAACAGTTTCTATTTGTTCCTTTGTGTAAAGTAAGTAGTTACCCCACCCTTGATAATCTGCTTTTAAATCCAAACTTTTCACAACAGCTGGAACGATTTTGCCCACGGTGGACACACCTCTAATCCTCTGTTCCACCTCCTTCTCTTCCCTTCTTTGCTACCCTGGGGCAAAGAGTTGTTATTCCTCCCAAGTGCTCAGGCCTTCAAGAAAATACATCTCTGTTGTCAAGAGTCAAGAAATTCCACTTACATCCTGGCAGCTGGGGGGAGACCCTGGGCCAGGCGTCACGGCCTATCCAGTGCCAAACCTGAAGTGGTCTGTGATGGGGTGAAGGAGGTGGGAGTGGGGTGGCAACACAAACAGCAGATGTGGGGTGGTGCTGGATTTAGCATCAGGAAACTAAGACCTGGGCATTCCGGATAGGCAATTTACAAATCTCTCTCAGCCTCATTTCTGCCTCCATAGCATGGATCCTGAAATCCACCCTCTTTGAGAGGGCCAGGTAAGATGGTTTGGGCTGCCATGGCAAAGCCTCCCTCCTTCATTTCCTGGGGTTTAAAGGGATTTTGGTCAGAGCCACCATGGCTTGTGCTATTCACAGATTCAGCAACTTCTAGAATATAAAACCCAAGGCTTCACCATTGAGGCTGTCACTGCTCTGACCCTGGTCAGTGGGTGGCCTGCGATCTGCCTGAAGCCCCAACAGGCTATGAACTGCATGGCACACACGTACCAACTAACTATAGCACAAGTTACCTTCTTCAGGGTCCAGGGATATTGTGACAGAGTCCTTCCACACCTCATGCACAAGTGTGCCATTGTAGACAATGGTCCAGGCTGTCATGTTCACTGTCACCGTCTTCCTATCACTGGTCAGGTTTTTGAGCAGCAGGGCTAGGTTGACTTCTTGGCCCACTGCCAGTACACCATTCACCTTGAACCTCCCGGAGATGCTAGGTGCCTGTTCCCCTCGTGGAGAAAGCTGTGCTGACGTTGGGCCAAACGATGCATTTGGTTTAAGTTTGCTTAAGGCCTTTTGTTGCACTCGTCGTTCCTCATTGGAACCTGTATGTTGGGGAAGAAAGAAGCATCTCAAGGATGTGGCAGCAATTTGGGCAAAGGACAGGGCCCCGCCAGGAAGGGTGACCTGGGACTAACAGCAGCCTTACGGTCACCAATGTTGCTCCAGGCAAGTGACTGATTCATTGTTTTTTTATTTTTAATTTTTGATGACAGGTCTTTTGTGAGACTTAAGGGACAAACAGATGATTTAAAAACAAATGACAGAAACAGCTGGTAAAATTTTAAGATGGATTCATAAGCAAAGACAAGGTTTGGTTTAAAGCTGGCTTTGTTAGAAAATTTCAAAGCACTTCCCTGCCTTCCCCTGCCTTGGCCTAGAGGCATTATGAGGCTTAGCCAGGGACCAGGCCTCCCCTGGCTGGGATGGCTTCAAGTTATGACAGGTTTGAACTGCCGAGAGATTCGGAAAGGACTGAATGAAAGTGTGGGTTTTCAGACTCAGGTTGCAGATTGTACAAAGGGGAAGTGTGCGGAGCTGACAGAGAGCCCGGGTGACGGTCCCTGAAAAGGCCTGTGTGGCACGGACTGCTGAGCAACCGATAGCAATCTGTGCTGCAGCTGACTAAACAGCTCACACGAGGCTCCTGGGCTTGACCTGAAGACGGAGCTGCATGACAGAGGAGGCGCTTGGGTCAAACGCCCGAGAATCTGGAGGAAGGACCACGTTTACATCCGCAAGCCTTTGGGGATGGTCCCTTGGCTTCTCCAGGCAATTTGTGAGTTTTCCAAGGCACCAGACAACTTAACAATAAGCACAGTTTGTAAGCCCTTCCCCATTCGTTATGGATGACACCTGGCTGAGACTTCAGGGCCAAGTCCATCAGGTTCGAGAAGCAACTGGTAAAAGTTACTCTGGGGATCAAATGCAAGGAGGGGAGAGGTCAGTCCCTAGGTGGCTGGAGCCCGAGTGTTAAGTTCCTCCCCACTCCCTTCTACAAGGAGGCAGTTTACCCGAGCTGAGAGCTCCTGGTGGGCTGGGTTCCTCCAGGCGCCCCTCCATTCTTTGGCTGAAGTGTGAGTCCACACCTAGGGCTGGTGGTTGTGCAGAGACCTGAGGTTCCAGCACTCAGCTCGATGTAGTGTTTGCACAATGAGGCTCAGAGTCTCTGGGCCTATATAGGTAGGTCATCTGCTGTGCTTACTCAAGACTAAACTTCCTGCTGCTGTTTTCAACCATGATGTTGCTGTTGCATAAATGCTTAGCAACCCATTTTATGAGCTTTTCCTCCCTGAGGCCTTCTGAGACAAGCTGGTATAATTAAGTAAGAAGATCCGGGCACCATGGACAGGGTGACCAGTCCAGCTATCATGCAGGGGTTGAGGCACTGCCAGGGGACCACTCCCTATCCCTACCCCTCTCCATCACTCAGGGGGTGTGGCTGGAATAGCCGGAGCCCCCTAGAAGCAGGATAAATGTGTGAGAGTGATAAGGAAACTCAGGCTCATTTATTCAAGTAGACAGGGCCTGCAAAACAGTGATCTTGGCAGGGCATTAGTCCAGGCACGCTGCAGGTATTCAAATGCATAAAGACCACTCTGCTGTTATTAAGTCCTTGCTATAGGCCAGGCATTGTGCTTGGAGCTTTATGTGCATTTGTGCATTGAAATCCACCTGAAGACAGGCATCGCTAGTCAGGTTTCACAGGCAAGGAAATGAGGGATCAGAGATCATAAGAAACCTGCTTAGGGCTGCACGGTTCTAAGTGGGCAGATTGCCATTCACCTTCTGTGCTGGGTTATTTGTTCCCTGCACCTTACACTTGTAGTTGAACATGCTTGTCCCACATCTGTCTCCCCCACAGTGTTCTCTGTTGTATCCCCAGGGCCCAGCCTGGAGCAGGCACTTGGGTGAAGAGTATGAAAGTTGTGAGAACCAAAATGGAGTCACTTGTGTCAGCCTTAATAAAATAAATAAATAAAGCCAGGAGGTTAAAAACAAAGGGTTCTTATGTATGATTGCTTAATGATAAGTATTCCAAAAGATTGCCAGAACCAAAAACTTGCACAGAGGCAACCTTACCCAAATAGTACTTTTACAAAAAGAACTTTTACAAGGACATCTGCCTACCAATTAGTTGGTTAACCTTGGACTGATATTACCCTGGTTATTAATCACTATAGCCAAAGATTACTGTCTCAAAATGTCTGATGTAATCCTCCCCATTTTCCCCTTGCTTTGATCTCTGTAAATATGCCTGTAGTTTACTAGGGCACGTGTGTTCCCCCTGCAATGTTCTGTTGCTTCCAAATAAATACAGTTTTTTTGGAGACTTTCATTTTGATTACTTTTTTAGGTTGACAGGCTCAACACTTGCTTATAGATAAAGACAAGGTCCACCTGACTTCAACCTTGGAAGCAACTGGCAGAGACAGAAGGGGCTCAAACTGAGGCTGCCCATCTTATTATCCAAGAGTCATGCCTCAAAAGATTCATAACTACCAGGACCCAGTGGAACTGTCCCCTTAGCCTTGAAGTCAGACACCTATCTCTTGGACTCAACTTGCCTTTTTTGAAAGTTCTGGCCAAAACCAACAGCCAGAAATTGCTTAAAGATTTGGAGTTTTTTAGGGGGTAATGTGAGCACATTTGTTTCAAGAGTATTTTTCTTGACTCTTTAGAGTTGACTGTGAGGAGAAAATGAATCAATGATTTCCAAGAATTTTGGAAACAGTGAACTATTGACCCCATTAAGGAGTGACCATGTCTTGTAAGAGCAAATGCCGAATAACTTTGGGCTATTTCAAATAATGAATTTCACCTTCAAACGAAAGATTTCTATCACCATTGAGAACCACTGTGTGGCTGGTTCCCAGAACAATTTCTGAGCAATAAATGATGTAATTAGAGTAAAGGCAGCTTCATAGCCCCTGGACTTCAAGGTGACTCTGGTGGACCAGTGCTGGTAGAATGTGGAAATTTGCCTTCCTATGTAATCACAGTTCATCTGGTTTCTTGGGAGCCTTAGAATGTGGCACAAGCCCTCATCTCTGGCTCTTTTTGTCATTTCTGTGCACTGATGGGGACATATCTCCCAAAGCCCCCAGAACCTCCCGTGAGGGCCAGGTCTCTCTGTGTAATGTCCAGTCATGCTGCTGTCACCCCTTTCTGCAACTGAGGTAAGCTGGGCTGGCAGCTGTCTGTCCCCTGCTGCAGACTTCTGCTGGCAGGGCAGCCTCTCTTGATCTCTCTGCACCCACTGAAAACAGTGCGGTTGGGTGTTTGATGCGGGGGGGGGGGGGAACTTCCTGTTTGGGCAGGACCTCTGAGAACCTGGGGATCCGATGGGGTGGAGATGCGGTCTTTTCTTCTTTCCACTCTCATACCCACTCACCCACCATAAACCCCGTGGGGCGCTTGTGAGCACCCTTCCTACCTTCTGGGTACTTGTACTTGTCTGTGACATCCATGCGAGAGCGGCTGCCCACTGCCTTGGTGCTGATGTACCTGCCAACGGACCGCGTGTCTACGTAGTTCTGCTTCTTGCTATCGTTGGAGGCCGTGTAGATCCAGGTGATGCGATCGGCATTGACTTCCGCGTAGATGAAGGGCATGTCAAAGTCCTGGTCCACGTCTCCCTCTCGGACGGCGATCACCGAAGCTGGGCCACACTGGAATACCCCTGGTGACAGGTGCAGATATCGGATGCACGTATGCCAAGGCTAGGCCCACGCACAAAAGCCCGCTCGTGGCCTGCTTCTCCGAGGGCTGTCCACCACAGTCGCAACCCTGCCTCCATCCTGGCCAGACTGCCTTGTGTGGCATTCGGCAGATACCCTCCCACTGCTATTTTTCTGCATGGCACCCAAGTCCAGCTCAGTGTCTACCTACAACTGGCTCCATTCTGCCTCCTGAGGCTGCCTAATCTGAGCTGACCAGCGGCCACCAATCTGTTTCCTAAAGAGCAGAGTCTTGCTGTCCATATTCAGAATAGCTTCCCCTTCTCTACCTCTGCAAATCATTCTACCCCAGAGGACCGCTGTCCTCCTATTCCTGGAAGACTTCCCTGAATACCCAGCCCATGGGACCTCTTGCTCTTCTGTGAAGTCTGAGATTCACCTTCCTCCCCTAGCATTCAGGTAGCTTGCATAGAGATGGAGACAGAGATAGAGAGATGATAGATAGAGAGATGGATAGGTGGGATTTCACTCAGGAAATGCACAGCTGAAAGAAAGCAAGATGCAGCAGAATAGAAAGACAAATATTATTCTATTTGCTTACAAAACAAATAAACTGGGGCGGGGGGTTTAGGGTTTAGCTCAGCGTCGTAAAGTGCTTGCCTGGCAAGCTGGAGATTGTGAGTCCAATACCCGGTACAAAAAACAAACAAACAAACAAACAAAACAAAACAGTCTTTGTTTAAACACACACAATTTTTTACACACTTGAAACAATGACTTTTTTTGGCGTGAGCCCTAGAAAGAAATATATTTGCTGTTCTGGCACACATGTAATACTGAAATAAAAGTTTCACAGGACAATAGTTAGTTTTAGTAGGTCCAGTGCACCCCAAATAATTTGTTGTTTTCCTTTCCTTTCCATTCTATTTTATTTTAATTTCTTACAATTATGGTCACAACCTACTAACTTGACTGTAGAATCACCTAATGGGTTGCAATAGAAAGTTTAAAAAACAGTGGGCTAGAAAGGATCTGAAGGTGACCTCTAATCACCAGTCCAATAATGTACTTCTTTCAGGTAGAGGGACTAAGGGTTATGGGGTGAAGTAGGACTTAAGTTTTGTTGTTAAGCCCTTTTAGAATTGCTGAAATTTTTAAAACTATGTGCATATATATTTATAAATCTGTGTGTGTGTGTGTGTGTGTGTGTGTTTAAAAGAAACAACTAAGTGAAGGTGACAGACCAGACATGCTCTAGGGGGCAGAGTGGGAGAGCCTGAGACCTCATCCAGCTAAGAGGAGGAGGACGCTCAGGAAGGGAGGAGCCACTGTGGGCCATAATCCAGGCCCGTGCAGAGTGGCCATCAGCCATCGTGGACTAAGCCCAGAGGCCAAGGGTAGAAACTGGCTGGAGGGGTGGCTGCTGCAAGCCTGCTGGAAAGTGCTGGCAGGGACAGGCTTCTTTCCATCACCTGACAGGAGCTGGGCCTTTGGTACAGCAGCAGCCAGAGTGGGTGCAAGGAAGGCCCATGTTAACAGCAATCGGAGCAAACCAAACCAGAGGGAACTCTATTTTAAAAACAGTTTTAGTTTTAGCCTCGCAGCATATGGGGAGGGTCTGGGTTCGCACCTTATGCTGCCGTCCTACTGTGAAGGGCACAGAGGTTTAGGACTTGGGGCCAAGCTAGCACCAAGCCCTGGGAGGTTACCTTGGCTCCTCTCCTGGGGGGTGGCATCCAGCACCTGCCATCCATTGTATGAGGGGCTCAGGTCAGGTCGCACAAACCAGGCTTCGTTCCATACATGGAAATTCCTGCAGACAGAACCAGAGACAGCAGAGTTTGCATGAGGCCACATAGCAAGGGAGTGACTGACCGGACAGGGCAGAGCTTTGGTCCTGTGCCGTGAGTTAACCCTAAGCCAGCGATTGTGTTAAGTTCTGGAGAGCATTGTCTTATGGAAATCCTCATGAGACTGTGAAATGGTGACCATGTTTCATCCAAGGAGAAACTGAGGCTTAGAGACATTAAGGGGCTAATAAGTTACAGAGTCAAAGTCTGGACTGAGATACATCTAACTCCAAAGCCAAAGCTTTACCCACCATCTACTTCTTTTCTGAGAAGCAGAAACATTCTAGGTTAGCGGCAGCACCCACCGCTCGCTCTGGGCTATGTCTCCCTGGCCAACAATTCTGTACTTGGTGGGGACTAAAAATGGAAGGGGTTGCAGCAGGAGTACAGGTCTGGCTAAGAGGCACACAGCCTCTCTGTTGGGGTCAAATTGGTACATAATAGACCCCTTCACATGTAGCAATAAACTCTGAGAGAAACATAGAAAAGGCAAGTAGCTGAGAGTGAAGGAAGCAGGAAGATTTTGGACGTGAGTCAAACTTTGGAAAAGCATCCAGCAGGGAGCGAGCTGCACTTCTTGGCTTTGCCCCCAGGATAGGGTGCAATCAGAGCACAGCTACATCTTTCTGACCTGAGGCCCCAGAATAGAGCCGGGTCAACCGGGATTACTAAAGAGTGAGGAGGGTGTTCTGGGAAGACCATCCAGGAAGAGGAACCCCAAATATGTCTATAAACTCTGCCCAAACCTCTGGGTGACCCTTGAGCTGTGCATGTAATGAGACGGACTACAAGTAGACCAGCTGGAGATGAAAGAGCTGAACTGAGATTGGCATTGCTGTGGTTTGCAGTGTGAGCACACCCAAGGCCACCTCCTAAAACAAAACAACAGAATACTGACACATCCCGGGATAACACAAAGAACTAGAAAAATGTGACATGTTCTCAAGGGGAAGGATGATGAACAGAGATGAACCTTAAAACCATTCAGATGTTGAAAGAACTTCAAAGCAGCAACTGTAACTATGCTTGATGAAATAAAGGGAAATATGTGCAAAATGAATGAAAAGAGAGATTTTCTTGGCAAAGGAATAAAAAAAAAACTTAAAAAGAACTAGACAGAAATTTGTAATTGGCAGTGCATGCACCCAAGACCTCAGTGTTAAGTGGAATAAATCAGACAAAAAAAGCTTTTTTTTTGTCTTTTTGGGAGAGGGTCTCACTGCATAGTTCAGCCTGGCTTTGAACTCACGTTGTAGCAGAGGCTGGCCTTGAAACACATTGGTCTTCCTGCCTAACCCTCCTGAGTGCTGGAATTACAGTTGTGCACCACCATGCTCAGCTTAAAAGCGTAGATAGTGCATATCTTCCTTCTCTTACTTGAGAAACCCAAACTATAAATAAACTAAAGAGCAAAATAAGAGACAGATAATGTGAAATAGGGAAATAGACCTTTTGTAAAAGGGAAAGGGATCAAGAGAAGGGGGAGGGGACAGGGAGAGGAGAAGAAAGGGTTGGAAATAGAATCAAGATGTGTAGTAAACACATACAGACTCCCCACAATGAATATAATCATTATGTACTGCAAACATGTAGTAATAAAAAATTTTAAAAATAACATTAAAACTAATAAAAAGGAAACTTTAGATTGGAAAAAAACTCGCCTGAAATTAAATAATTCAGTGAATGGATTTGCCAGAAGAGATGACGAGCAAAGAATGAACAACCTTGAAGATAGATTAGTAGAAATTATCCAGTCTGAAGAGGAGCAAGGAAAAAGACTGGAGAAAAATCGATGCAGTTGATACAATAGGGGCAATATATATGCTACATGGGTTTATTACACTAATATGTAAAGTACTTGCAAATCAACCTTTTAAAAAAGGGGAAAAGAAAGACATGCCAGTAAAAGGCAGGGAGCAGGAGACAATTTCATAAGAAACATAAATGATCACTGAACATAAGAAAATGGTTTTAACCTCACTACTGATCAAAGAAAATTAAAAGGATGAAGAGATACCATTACACTGCACATAGATTACATCTCTTATTTTTCTGTGGGTTTTTTTTTTTTGTATCAGGGATTTAACTCATGCTTGCCAGGCAGGTGCTTTGCCTCTGAGTTAAACCCTTGGCCCCTAGATTACATCTCTTAGACTGACAGAGATTAAAGTGCAGGGTGATGCACATTGTTGTCCTCCTTCCAAGTGGGAAAATATGCTGTTACACGTCACTGGTAGGAGTTTAAATTGGTGTGGGCTTTGTGCAGGCAGCGTGACAATGCATACATGCTCATGCAGGTAGCATTTCCATGCTAGGGATTTCTATAGAGAAGCTCCTGTGAACACACACAGAGGCCGGGTAAATATGCTCACTGCAGTCCTGTTGGACAGAGCACGAATAGTGCAAGAAAACCTCAGAAGTACAGGAAAATGATCAGACAAATCACGGTGCAGTCATACGATAGAATATCATTCAGCCACCAAAAAGAAGAGAGCAAAAATCCAGCTAGCAGTTTCACGGAGAGTAGTCTAAACTACATCATGAAGAAAATCAAATTACAAAATAATATGTCTATATATACACATATGTACACATATAGTCTACATATGATGAAACTTTTTGAGTTAAAAAGTTATATAGAAAATTTGGAGAAATTAGTGTCTAACAGTTCCATTATTTTACTCATGATTAACAGTTTAGTGTATATATTATGTACATAGTGCACATGAAATAAATTTTATGCTTTCTAATTTCTATTATGTTTTCCTTTTTTATAATGAGTTACTCATCAGTTCTATAATTAAAACATAAATGAATATTTAAAATTTATGTATATTATATAAATGATAATAGCTAACATAGTATGTGTTATGGAAAATTAAGTGTCTAACTGATTCAGACTTAACTCTATAAGTAGAGCACGGTTTGTCCCTGTATAAATTGTATGCTAAATATTATTACTTTGGTCCTGGAGGAGAAACCAGGACCTTAGGCAGGCTACCTCTGAGCTACTCCCTTAAGCCCCTGTATCAGCTCACTTAATCCTTACAATGCCTTGTAAATTGAAAATAATTATTATTTCCATTTGCTGATTTTGTAAACTGGAACTCAGAAGTCACGTAATGTTAAAGTGAATTCGAATTTGGGAAGAAGAGAGAGAAAAAGGGAAATAAATATGAGAAATAGTAGGGAAAGACAGAGTAGTTCAAACATATAATGACTTATGTTTTGTGTTTAAAATAATCCTATTTTGAAGATTAATGACATTGGGAAATGCTTATAGTATAATGTTTAGCTAAGAACACATGATTACAACTGTGAAGTGATTGGTTTCCAGATGTGGGAAAGAGTAGGGTATATTTATTATAAGTTCTGTCTCACACTTAAACCTTGAAAAATATGTAATTCCAATTAGATATGTATACTTAATTTAAATGGTAAAAGTTTGTAGACAATAATATTATCATGATATTCTATCTCATAACTTCCTATAGTTGTGAAAACAAATCATCATAAAATTGATGTCCAGGAAGACCCACACAGTGTCTTTTTAAATGGGCCTTTATGAA
>PVJX010014651.1:0-44371 GCA_004027295.1 Dolichotis patagonum | reverse complement strand
AAAATAAGATTTAAAAAATTTAAAAAAATAATAATAAAATAAAAAGGCAGAATAGTTTATGTAACTCACAGTTTGTACAGGTTTCACAGTCCATAATCTGCTGACTCCAAAGCAGGGTGACATGGTACACTGGTATCACAAGAGCAGAACACTTCATGGCAGGGAGAAAGTAGCAAAAGCAACAAGGAACAAGACAGTCTCTTTCTGCATTCAGGTTAACAGGATTATGATGGTGCCAAGCCAATCAGTGGGCTGATTTAGTAATCACCCACCCTTACTCCTAGCATCTTGAATTCTAGCATTACATCATGAATCAATTACACTCTCTAGATTTAGACACCGCTGAAAAAGCCCCACCTATGATCTCATGAGGCTTTAGGGTAACATCTAGACACGAGTCATAACACAGGCTAATTAAAAAATTAATTTTGTTTTATATATTTTTTGATAGGTAATTCTAGTCATAAGAAAAATAGCACATGCTGTTAATGGAGAAATTACAATATCTGATTACTGGTGGCCACAATTTAAAAGTTACTCTGAATGTCAGTAGTCTCTTCACCAATATTTAGAGACTGAGATTCTCAAAATATTTCATTCACAAACTTAACCTGGATAGTAATTCAAGTTATGCATATCAGATGACCACTGACAGGAAATACCTTGGTCAATATATGCTACTCAAAAGACTACTATCTCCCACAAAAAAAATCCATGTGACAAGGTCAAAGCATAACTAGCATCCAGGAATTCAAGGACAGAGGCAATGTCTTCCTGAAAAACTAATGCACAGATCTGAAGAAACATATACAATATGTAGTTTAAATGAGAACGTATGCAAAAAGGATTTAAATACACTAAAAGTCTTAATAAATGTAAGCTAGCATTTTTAAGTTGATCCTATTCTGTACTTACAGCATTCAAAACAGCTGACGTTGATTTAACCAAAAAGTCTTTTCCTAACAGATAAACAGATAAAATAAACCTGATTAAGTAAAAAAAGGAAATGGAATCAAATATGTAATTTGTAGCCAAATGTTTGTAGCCCAATTTTGCTAAATAGTAAATCAAGGTAGTTTTTTTAACACAGATCATAATCTGATTGTTTCTACATTTTCCTCTACTGTCAAACTAGGTCAAGAAAGTATTGCCTCATAAAAAAATATCCTTGTGTTATGCCACTGTAATTTTTATAATAGAAACAGCAATTTTCACATAAAGCTTTTAAAAGATGTATAGTGCAAAGATTATATTACTTAACACAAACTCATGTAACATACAATCACCTCATATTATACACCCAATCAAAATTTGTGCCACAGTTGAAAAATAAAGTAGACTGAATTAATATGAAATAATGACTATACTGGTTTTAAATGTCTTATACCAACCATCACACTTTAAATCTACCCTTTTACCTGATTCTTCACACAGAAAAATAGCCTCAATAGAAAATTCTACATAATCACAACCAAAATAAAGAGCCGATAAATTTGCAATGCAGAGTCCTATGTGAAAAGTGCATCATCTTTTTGTTTTCAGTATCAGGATATCAAAACATAACTACCTCATACTTACAAACATTAATACAATCAATTTGCAAAATGGCTCAACATAACTTCAATATTTCATGCTGTCTTTTAGACATTTCCAAATGTCCAAGTTAAGATCAATTGCTGATATGTAAAAATCCATATTATCTTGGCATTCCTTAAACAATGATTTTAACCTAGCATGATGAAATAATATAATTTAAGACAATGTACAAAAAGGAAAGGGCCTGATAAGAAATTATTATAAAATGAATGTAGGTTTAAATAATGAAATCTTTCAAAACATATACAGATACCTTTATCCAAAATATGAATAATATACAATTAGTTCGCAATGTTAAAATATTAGGAAATGAGAATGTAGCTACTCATTGCATATAATGAATATGAAATTGGAAAAGACCGAAATAGGTACTTTAATAGTGTTTGTGCTATTTTTAAAAGATCACTTATTGTATACTATCATTAAATAGCCTTAGGTCTTATTTTCAGCTGATTATCAAATGAATTTTTCTCCTTTATATATACCAGTTGAAAATAATGGCATTATTTTATTCTGATTGAATTTATATTCTTAACAAAATTGTCACTACCATAAAACTAAATATTTACAATAGTAACTATCCTGAAATTTCTAAACACATAAGAAAAAACAATCAAGTTGGAGTGCAGAAAAATGATGTTTTACCATGAAATTACTCCAAACTCTAATAATCAATGTTTTGTCTCCCCCTTCTGGACTATGCAATTATAAAAAGGAAGAAAAAAAGAGCAAAATAAGATTTAATCTTTACTTTTCACAGGACAAATAAGTAGCCTGACATGGTCGTCATATTAGATGAAGTAACCATATAGATACTGTTCTATTAATAAACTAACAAAACCTGAATTTATTAATGCAAAAACAGCTAAACAGTTTACAGAAACATATTTCTATATTAAAAGTCTATTACTACATAGTCTATAGTAAAAACTGTATCAAAACATTTGAATTTATGACTTTGAAACTAGCCAATAACTTATACTTTTAACGGGAATTTACTCTCTGTGTTACCTTCACCGGGCTCTCGAGATCCTGCAAGTTACTCAATCAGTATCAACAATTCCTACCCCTGATTGGGGCAAGACAGTACACATTTAGACCCAATTGTCACTATGACAAGACTATCTTGTTAACTGAAATTAATTAGAAACACTGCAACAGCTACAAGTATGCCCTTTTAATTATGTAACATGGCTTATCTGAAAAACCAGTAATATAGTCTACCAAAATGAATAGCTCTGCCCTGAGTCTATTCAATCATCTAGTCACATAGCCTCTGTTACCTACTAAAGACCTCCAAACTTCAATTTATGAAGATCCAAAATTTATTCAAATGATAACCAATATATTCTCAGCAGCAAAGTATAGAGTAAATTTGAAATAGTAAAAATATTAGTTACAAGATCACAAAGCTGTAAGAGCTAAAAGCAAAAAACTTCTTGCATGGTGAAATTTTACTCCTGCTTTTGTGATCTTAAATCACTTCTCTTTGATTTACATGTCTAACTGATCTCACATGTCTAAGTGAACTCCAAACGTGGTCTTAATCCTAACTTCTGTATGATCCCTCAAGCCATTTTAATTAGCCATGCTTAAAATTTCAATCATTATTGATTCACACGTCTCTTCTGCCCTTTTTAATCATTTGCTGAGGCTGATATATTCTACTTCTACATCTCTCTCAGCTGTAATCTCCATTTAGTTCCTACTCAATCCACTCCACTTCAAGTTCTTATTAAACTACTGCACCAGCCAATCTCTAGTTTTAGCTCCCTTCCCTAATCTATACTCTCTTCTATTTCCACTGCTACATTAATCTTCCCCAAGTACACATCAGATTCTACCATTCATAGTTCAAAACCTTCCAGGGCTCCTCAATGACTATTAAAGTCACAACTCCTAGACAGATTTCTCTCCAAATGACTTCAATCTACCTTTCCAAATTTACGACTCATTAACGAAGCTAACGTATATTCAGTCCTGTTTATTGCCAATTGAGTTTGCTCATTAAATACTCTCAAACTTTACCCCGTTCATCCCACTCCACCCACATCTATGCACACTTGAACCTCAAGGCCTTTGTATTTGACATTCTCTCTGCCTGCAGAGCTCTCCTCCAGATATCTGGATGGCTCTCTCCATTTTCATTAAGGTCTCTCTCCATTCAAGTATCATTTGATCACCTATTTAAAACAGTGTGAGCCTGCTCATTCTATGCTTTCTCATTTTGCTTTTTTTTCCTTTATAGCACTTACCACTACCTGTCATTATATTTGGTATATGTTTTATTGTCTGGTACCTCAATTAGACTGTTAGTGCCAGGAGGACTGCAGCTACATGACTTATCATCCTAGTACTGTGAATAGTGCTTGGTATGTAACAGGTATCTAGTAACTTTCTGTTCAAGGAAGAAAGGAAACTGTCAGAGACTTAGAAGGTCATAGTGATTAATAAATGGTAAAGCGAGGATTCAAATTTATGTCTCTGAAGCCAAAACATTTTCCCAAAAAGTCACTTCTGTTGCCCCAGGGACTCAACTATCTATATTACTGTATTGAATTATCTAATATTTAACATTGTAATTCTATTTTCCAACTATTATGTACAATTATGTCAATTTTGGCCTTTTATCATAGAAGAATGCTTATTTTTTCTAACTATGGGTAAATTATTTTGGTTTCCAATAAAATCAGTCATTTTAACTGTTTTCTAAACCTGTCTTATGCAATGTGTTACTAAATAAAAGTATTTTGGTTCACAAATTTCTACAATTGTTTGAACATACTAGCCATTGAAAACTCATTTTATTTTATCTCTACCCTACTTCAAAGTTTGTTGGCCAGTTTTACATATCTAGTAGAAGATGTTTTATCATTTTGCTTCATAGATAGTATCTATACCAAACCTTATTTTTTTAAATCTTTCAAATAGCCTTTTCAATATCAATCTGAGATCATAAATGAATTTTTAAAACTGCTTTCACAAAGCCTAGCAAGAATCTACACCAAATAACACACTGCTTACAATAAAAAGGCAAAACATTCTTATTCTAACCTTCTCATCTTTCTTGACCCAGAACAAATCCTATTTCTCCTTGTAAATGTTCAAATAGCACATCTTGAATACCAAGGGTAAGAAACATAGCTTACTCATAGTCTTATTTCCTTTTTTGGTGTAACTTTATGATTTATGTTTTCCATAACAAGTATTTGCAATATTCATTACATTTGACAAAAATACTATTTGGATCTACTATCACAAAAGGTTATTTGTGTAAACTGTTAAATACAAATGGTATACTTAAAAACTATCCTTAATTCAGTATTGTTGCCTTCATTTTATCAATAAAGAGACGAAGTTCAGAGGGGTTATCCAAATTACCCAAGATCACACAGCTAGTATACAACAGAGTAAGAATCTGAACCTAAGTCCATTTGCCTATGAACCTAGGGCCTCCATTAAAATTGGCATTCCATTATAGAAACTATACTGTGGACATAAAGATTCATAGGATCATAGGGACTATTATTAAAAGAAATAAATTTCTATAAAATAAGAATGTTGCAAAACAAGCCTTTAAGGAATATATAAAGTAATAGCTATAAGATAAAGTAGAAAGTGATTCCATAAGAAAGTTCAAAATAAAGTACTATAGGAGGAAATGCAGTATAGGGATTTCAAATCAGGATCAAGATAGGTTTCTCTGACGAGCTTTAGACTATGCATGGAATGTTTACAAAAGAAAGAAAATACTTTATATAAAGAACATTTAATAAGCAAGGTTAGAAGCAACACTGCCTGAAGCTACAGGGGTGGTTATGTTCAGATAACAGGCAATTTTCTAGCTTGACTTTTAAAGTAAAATGTATAAGATGAATACTGCAAAGTAAGGCTAATGGTAGCTCAAGATCAGGAGGGCCTCCATTTCTGCTGCTCATCAACATCAGACAGAAAAGCAGAACTGTACAGACCTAATTCATTACATATTCCATCATTCCAATTTCAATCTGAATCTTGCTCATTTTTTGACTAATGTTGGTAATCTCTAGGTTATCACAATACTTAGAATGTGTTATTCTAGAATTTCTCTTCTGAAACATATCTATGAAATTCCTACTTGCCCTTTTTATCAGTGAACAGGCATCTTGAATCTTTTGAAGATTAACCCTTTTGAACCTGACTTTTACCAGGGCGATTTTATTTTACTTTATTTGTTTTCTCTGTCTAAGCACAGGAAAGCAATAATAACAACAAATTTTCTTTAAGGCATTCCTCCCACATGAACTCTACAATTAAGCCCTCATCATTTCCTCTAGATCAGTGAAGGTGAGCCTTGTAGAGAAGAGTGCTTAAATTGCAACTCAAAACTCACCTGTTTACTGCCAAGTGCCAACACTGCAATTAAACCCGAATACTGTTTTGGTTTATAAAAAAACAACTCATACATTAACACCTTTTGTCTTAAAAGAAACACACAATGACAGAGCTTTCAATGATACAAACAGCTTCTTATTGAAAGGTAAAAAATTGTATTTGGCTTGCTTTTGTATGCTGTTATCCAAGGCTGGGCTACTGGGGAAACCCTGGGGCAATTTGGCTAGCATGCTTACAGAGAGAGCTCTGCATGCCCATTGTTACACCACCACTGTTTTACAAGCAGATTCCTAAGTTTCCTCCCTTTGTCACAGGATTTGCAAAGACTGGAATGTGAGAAGCAGATCATAGGTAAGACAATAGACATAAGTAGTTTATATCATGGATCTATCATAACACCTCTCTCATATTGTCCTTCAACCCTCTCAGAAGCATGTATGTGAACCATATAGAACCTGCTACTCTTTCATGTTGCAATCTTTACAATTCATCTTTGGGCCCCATCTTTATTCTGTTTATCACATCTGTCTTCTTCCCCATTAGAAGGCAGAAGCCGTGTTCATTAATGAAAAAAGACATAGTTTATAATAATGAGATACATGAAGTGTTATAATAAATGAATATATGTAGTACTATGGGAAGGAAGGAGGTATCTAGGACAGCTTCTCTGAAAAGTGATATGAAGTTTAATATTGATGGACATTTAGGAGCTTGCCAGACACACTGAAGAAGAAAAGGGTAACGTAGCTCAAAGACAACATGTGCTTGATTTAGAGGTATTAAAGAAAAAGTCTCTTAAGGAGCTGTCAAATGTTTCTGTATAAATAGAGGACAAGAATGCAGTTGGAGATCACTTTTAAAAAGGAGGCAGAGGTGAGATCAAAAAGAGCAATTGAGAGTCATTTGAAGATTTTGAGGAGGGAAACAGCATGATTGTATAATCATGTGGAACATGTATGAGTAGGATATGAGGCTGAAGACAGTTTTAGAGGGTTAGGCACTCATGGATGTGTTAAATGATTACAGTCTAAAATAAGGAAGTAACTGTGGGTAACTAAGAGACAGAGTTGACAGCTATTTAGGAGAAATAATCAACAAAATGTAATTATTGATTGGATATGGAAGAATCAGTAGTTTTTTACTGGCTTCTGGAATAGTTAAATAAACCAGGCATGTTAGCACATGCCTGTAATCCCACCACTCAGGAGGCTGATGCAGGAGGATTGCCATGAATCTGAGGCCACCCCGTTCTACACAGTAAGTTCAAGGCCAGCCTGCATTACAAAGCAAGACTCTCTTTCAAAAAAAATTAGAATAGTCAAGTAGATTACTTATATTCAAGGACTAGAAATACAGGCCAGGTCCAACCCACATCAAAATAAATTCAAGATTCCTTTATATCCTCAAACTTACTTATTTGACCCTAATCCTATCTTCCATGCTTTAGCCTCAGGTTTACTACTTGTCATCACAGACTCACTCAGAATTCTCTAGGCAGCCACCCAAACAATTCTATATATCTCAGTTCAATAGAATCACACCTACCTTAAGGAGATTCTGAGAACAGAAATACATTGCTAAGTGATGTTATCATTGAGGGAACAACAGAGTATACACATACAAACCTGTATAATATAGCCTACTATACACTTGGACTACATGGTATGACCTTTTGTTCTTATGCTACAAACCTGTACAGCTTGTTACTGTATTCATCACTATAGGTAATTATAAAACAATGTGTAATGAGTGAGTCCTGGTACCAAAAAGAAGGAAAAAAAAAGTATCCCCTATGGAACTAGACAAAAATACATTTTTTTGTTTTGGTTTGGTTTTTGAGATATAGTCTCACTATGCAGTTCAAGTTGGCCTTGAACTCATCCAGATCCTCCTGCCTCAGCCTCTCAAATGTTGAGATTAGAGGCATATGCCACTATGCCTGGCTCATAAACACAAATTTCTTGAGCACATATTGCATATCTCATGAATCACAATCCTAGAGTAGGGGAGACACAATTTGCATCTTCATGTCTGCCAAGTCTGAATTATTATCATAATTCAACCTACATGCCTATTAAATGCTACAACAGGATATCTCACAAGATGTAAAAAGATAATAACAGTTTGTAAGTAAATTATTTCAGAGGAATCCATAAATCTCCAAACAGAGAAGTGGGTTTCTTAAAAGCTCATTCAAACAGACTATTTACAAGCAACAATTATTAGTTGAATAAAAGCTTCTTTGGTTCCATTAACAGTCTTCTGAATTGAGAGATATGCTACTGACCTAAATTATTCCCTTCCACCAAAAAAGACAGAGGTTGTATTTGTCCCTTATTTATTTAGTATAGACATGTGACTATAAAAAAGAGTATGAGCCTGTCTTAACAATTAAGACAAGTGTATACTCAGTGAAACAACCAAAACGTGGCCCACTTAATGATTCACTCGGACTACAAAATGATTGCATTTAGCTAAAGCACATAGAACAATAGATTAGACTAGTTAATCAAAAGAAGCTAACATTTCATCATATCCAGACCATACCTGGAAGCAACTCAAGAAAGTAGTTTCTGATAACGAAAGCAAAACCATAACAAATGTATACACACACACACACAGTTGTACTGCAACTGTTAACTGTTTGCCATACAGGTAAGTCGAGAAAATCTGTAGACAAGTTGGTATCACTGTTATATTTCCTAAAGTTATTGATTTAAATTTATTGTTTTATTTTTAAATCAATGATACCTTTTTTTTTTTTTTGGTACTGGGAATTGAAATCAGGACCTTGCGCTTGCCAGGCAGGCACTTATGCCTCTGAGCTATATTCCTGGTCCTTCAATGATACCTTTTAATTGGTTCATAATTTCAAACATATAATCCAACACATTCTAAAATCTCTACTTCAAAACTTGATTTAAATTGTTTCTTAATATTCTGATAAGGACACTGACATTTGGCAAACTAGTAGAGACTTTGGTGAATAACTTTCCTTCATAAATGTCTATATATACTGTTAAGTGTAGGCAAGAAACTCTGGAAATCACCAATATATAATGTTTCAGGAATATGACATGATAGGATGACTTTTGGAATATTAACAAAGTTTAGTTTTCCCTTTCTGAAAACATGCTGTTTTTTTTAAAAAATACCAACTCTTCCAGTTTATTTGTAGACAAATGACCCACAGACATCAACAATCTTTACATAGATCTGTAGCCATACCTCCTAACATGAGCAAGAAGAGTCCATCTCATGGCAGACAAATGCAGAGAGAAGACTCTTTTCCATTTGCCCATTTGGAGTTCATGCAGCACTGACAGAGTTACACAAGCTACACATTTTTACTTTAACATTCATACAACTTTATCTAATATGGCACTTTAAGAAGAAAAAATAAGCACTTGTTTTTACTATCTTCTTATTTCCTTAATCTTCTCTTATCCCATGCTACTTTTAACAAAGTTAATGTATAACAAAAGACTTGCGTGTACTTTGGAAACAAGTCTTGACTATACATCTGTGCACTGCTTTATTGTACTTCCAGGTGCTTAACCAGAAATTCAGGAGTATGATGGACATTTGTTGAGCACACATTTTGTTTGGTTTTTGAACTCACATAAAATGACTAAAGCAGGTGGCTAAAAGGGAAAATAAGCAATTTGTTTAAGTTTAACTATAATTCTCAGATGTTTTGTGTGTGACTATAAAACATTTCTCCACCAGGGACTATAGCTAGTTCTTAGCCTTGTTTTTTACTTCAAGATGAAAAATTTTGACTACCTGTAAAGCGTTTTCATAAAGTAAATTACCATCATCTGCTTTAAATGAAACATTTTCAATGAGCATATTAATATAATGAAAAAGATTAAACAAGAACACATAGCTGAAGCCTAAAACAATGAGAACCTTGGTTATAAATAGGTAGAGAGCCATACATTTGGTGCTAATTGATACAAATTTTACTGTCCTGATCATGCAAAAGTCAAAGGATCCGATATTGTTTTTCACTGAATGCTACCCCTCTTGCCTTTAAAAAGTAATTACATACACAATCTTCACAGTTTTAATGATAGAAAACAGTGCTAATTAATGTCTTCCCAAGATGAGGAAGCTTCAAAGCATGATTGCTTCTATCAACATATATAGATCATCATAAATAATAGCAAAAAAATAAAAGGAAAGAAAGTATAATCTTAGACCTTTTCTGAGCTGGATGTGGCACACCTGTTATCTCAGCACTTGGGAAGCTGAGGCAAGAGGATCACAAGTTCAAGGCCAGCCTAAACTACATGGTGAGACAGTGTCTTGAACAATAAAAACAAAATAGGACTCTTATAAATGTGCTGTGCATATATGAAGTGCTCATAGGTAAAGTGAAACAAATAAGGACCATATACTACTAGGTAGTACTGAATTTGGGGCTAATACCTTAAACATGAAATTTTCATGTCTTTGGAGAAATAGTCCACTCTTATCTTTTGAATAAAGCAGTTCAAATGAGCTCATCTAATATTTAAACAAATGTTTGCATTTTAATCTGAAACATAAGTATGTAACTTAAAATATGTATTTCTTTGGTCAGATGAAGAGCAAAAAGCATGAAAATAAGTTCTGCATAGAGATCAAGTAATAATCAAAAGATCAAGGAAGAAAACCATGATGTAATGTTCATTATAGTCAGTTCTAGTTACACAAACAACAAATGAGCTAGAGACAATAACAAAATCATGTCATTAAAAAAGACCACATGATTAATCACGTATGATCACTTGTGCTTTGTATGCAGATTTAGCAATATAGATTTGGTGTACTTGCTTTCATGTAGTTGAAAAATAACACTGAATCTATAGCCTGCATTTCCTAAAGCATTTTACTATGAATAATAACTTCAGTGCAAAAATGAGAAGAGATTCATCAGAATTTCAAAGTAAAATCCTATGCATCACCTAATTCTACTGAAAATGATGCTCATGGCAAATTTCACTTATCACTTGAAACATATTTCTGCCCTTGGATACAGAAGCAAATTAAAAAAACATGCCATTGCTCTGCTCTGGCAGACCTGAAATGTGTTATATTCAAATAGTTCAATATTCAGATTTAGCTTGCCTAAAGTATGATATACAATCAACACAATCTCAAATTCAGTAATTGCTACTAGAATTACTATACTAAAATAATATTAATAGGAGAACCAAGCAACTCCAAAATATATTTTTCCAGTAAAAAACTGTTTTCTTTACTGATCAACTCCTTAAATTTAAAATATGTATGTTTTAAATGTGTTGTATATGCAGACACACACATATATATACATACACCTACACATAAAATCACACACACAGTGATTTCATACTCGATATGAAAAAATCTCTACAGAAATGTAAAAGATGCCCTTTGCCATTTCAACAATACATGTTTTTCTTACCAAAACAATCAAATCTGAAGATTATTTTTGGAAGCACCTTAGGAAATGAACAAAGCAAAATATTAAAGCAGTATATTTTTCCTGTTAAGTCCTCTCAAATGAACCCTACTTTCAAGTCTAGAGACTCACACACATTTGATTAAAGTACATAGTGTTTTCCTTTTTTTTTTTTTTTGTACCGTGGATCAAACTCATGACCTTGCACTTGCCAGGCAGGCGCTTACACCGCTGAGCTAAATCCCCAGCCCGTTTTCCTTCATATTAAACAAAGCTACCCAGTATTAATTATGAAATGGCTTACACAGCTTCCATTGCATAAAATGTAAAAAACAACAAAAAATCTGGATACTTAAAAACACTGCTAAAACTTACATGCAAGCAGGCATCAGACATGTACCTTTACTGTAAACTTAATTAAAGGCCAAGTAGGCTGTTTATGTCTTGTCTCTCAAAATCTGAAATTTTCATCTAACAACCTATATAGTAAGTGTAATATCTATGTAACATCAACTTTTAGTAAATGCACGAAAACTCTGGCTCCAATCTTATTGGATTATTCAAGAATCTTCCTTTTCAGTCTATTGTTTATTAAAATGAAAGTATCTCATTTCTAAGCATGAACATTTCAGTTTTGTAAAGTACACTATCTAAAAGTGAATACGTAAATTATTTCCTAAATAGTTAATCTGAATGCACAGAAGAATTTAAAGACCTGAGGTTTGTTTACTTTTAAGTAGATAATGCTAAGCTCATTGTATTGGTTCCAGGAAAGTCTACTTACAGATTTGGTGGTAGCAGAAATATACTGGACAACCATCTCACGCTTGGTGGTAAAATCTTTGTTCCGTAAAGGAGCCTTCTTTTCTTCATTAAGGTTCATGTCCTCCTGTCAGAAAAAACAGTTACCATGAGCACTGACAAATTTCTGCTTAAGACTTTCAAAAGGGATTAATAAATATCAATAATGTCTATGCCTTAAAATATTAAGTCATGCTTTAACTAACAAAAAACTTTTTTTCTGGATACTTCACTGTATTACTTTTTTCTCTAGATGCTATAATCTTGTGTACAATTTACCATATATTCGGGATTTATATGTAGACTCAGACATAATGGTTGATACACTGTGTCAACTTAAGAAGTTTAGAAATTTAGCTTGGTGACTCAGCAGAGAGCCAGGGTCCTCACTTTGTAAACATCCTCATCCTGTACAAGAGGCAGGCAGGTATGTGATGTGAATGTTGCAACTCCCCTGGGTGAGTAATCCTGCTTACAATATAAGGAAGGAAAAGAGACTTTCTCTCCCCTACTGTTTGCTCTTGTTGCTTTTGTTGTCTTTGGCCACCTTGAACTGCTGCCCCTCTACCATGCCACTCTGCTTTGGAGCCAGCTGATTATGGACTGAGAACTTCATAGGCTGTGAGCTAAATAAACCTTTCCCTCCTTAACTTTGAGTGTTGGGTGTTTTGTTCCAGCAACAAGAGAAAAGTAACTAAGATGGAATTTGGTACCAGAGACTGGTATCTTTCCTGTGACTATACCTGACCATGTGGATCAAGAGCCTTTGGGAATAACTTGTGGGAAGAGCTTGGAAAGGTCCAGAAATGGCACCTGTAAAAGTAGAGCTGAAATACCTTAGGCAGGTCTGTATAGGAGATTCTGAGCAGGGCTCAGAAGACCAAAAAACTGGTACAGACCAGGCTCAGAAGCCTTCTGTTATGAAGGAGGACTGTACTGGCTGTTAGAATCTAGATGATATATGATACGGTTTGTCAAAAACTTTGTATGAATTTTGCTTGCTTCCAGAGTATTTGCCTGAAACTAAGATGAAGGGCAGTGCACTAATTCATCTGGCAGAAGAAATATCAAAGCAGTAGAATTTTGAGGCTGTGGCATGGTTATTGTTAGGAGCTTTTAGCCAGATTTACGTTGAGAACTATGAGCAAAGAGCCCAACATAATGTTTTAAAATGTTGTGACTTTGGTCAGAAGGGAAGCTCCAGTAAAGCTGTGAACTACAAAGTTAAAGTTGAGGAGATCTTGACCGCTGAGAAGGAAAAGGAAAGTACACAAGACAGCCTGGGGGCATCACAACAAGCAGCAAGTCTCCACTTTTTGCAGCCTTAAAACTGCAAGTGAAAGATTTGCTTGGAGGAGAAAGCCACAGGGCACTATATTCCAGAATGGTAGTGGCACAGACAATTTGCTCTTCAGAACTGGATTCACAGTACTCAGCAATCCAGGCAGTCAATCCCTGCAACCAAGAGACAGAGAAACCTGACTATGGCTCCAGTTGGCAGCAGACCTTAGCAGCATCCACATGACACTGGTTTTAGGTATATGAAGAATGCAAGAGTTGTGATGTTAAGGCTTTTACCCACATTTCAGAAGGTGTGGGAAACCAGTCAGTGTTCCACTGAGAGGACAGTGTGTAAAGCTGTGAGGATAAAGCCAAAGGTGCAGCAGAGACATGAGAAGTTTGGAAAAGCCAAGAATGTGGATCATTTGAGGAAATCTACAAGGAAGGAGCAGAGCAGCCCCAAGAGTGAAGCAATGGGAGCCACAACCACTGGAAGTGCCATAGAGGTAGTCACTCAATCCCTTTGGAGTCACAATTTGCCATAGATTGCCTTGGATGCTGCACAGAGAACCACATGACTTAATATTTGCCCTGTTGGATCTTGGACTTGCTTTTGACCCATTGTTTTGTATCTCTATTTGTCATGTTTGGGATAAAAATGATTATCTTGTGCCACTGAATACTGGAAGTGTTTAACTCTACTTTCATTTGTACAGGGGCTTGCAGCTAAGAGTTTGCCTTACATCTGTAGAAGACTTGGGACTTGAACTTTTCAGCAATGCTGAAACTGGACTTTTAAAACTCTTAGAGATGGAATAAGTGCCTTTTGCATAAGAGGATGTGCATGAGTCATTGGCGGAATAAGAGTGAAATGTTATGGCTCTAATATAATGTTGATAGACTGATTAATGGTTCTTAAGGACTGTTAAACCTGTATTACGATGTTCAAGTTGTAAAATGATAAGAATAAGCATGCCTTTGTGTCTGGAAACTGGTTTCAAGAATTGTCTCTGGTTGCCAGGTTGACAAGGCGTGGATTGTAATGGTTGATACACTGTGTCAACTTGAGAAGTTTAGCAATTTAACTAGGCAACTCAGCAGGGGGCCAGAGTCCTCACCTTGTAAACATCCTCATCTTGCACAAGAAGAGGGCAGGGATGTGATGATGTGAATTCTACAACTCCCCTGGGTGAGTAAGCCTGCTTCCAATATAAGGGAGGCAAAGAGGCTTGCTCTCCAGTCTTCTGCCACCTTGAACTGCTGCTCCTCTGTCATGCCACCCTGTTTTGGAGCCAGCTGATTATAGATTGACACCTTCATAGGCTGTGAGCTAAATAAACCTCTCCTTCCTTAACATTGAGTGTTGGATATTTTGTCCCAGCAAGGTGAGAAAAGTAGCTGAGTCACCAGATAATCAGTGAGCAAAAGAAACAAATATTTTAAAAACATTCCACAGTATAGATTGGCAATTTATAGCATAGATCGACATTATACAACCCTAGAAAAACTATAGTATTTACCTTGTTCGCAAAAGAAGACACACACACACACACACACACACACATTACTATTTGGCACCTGCTCACTTGAGATCACTGTTATCCAGGAAAGCAAATATGATTGGTAAGCTTAAAGGGAATATATATCTATGAAATTACTGAAGAAAAATCCACAAGTTGATGAACTTGAAAAAACAGAAGCAAAGGATAAATACACTGTACTTAGATGTACTTGGAAAACAAAAATCAATGGAAAAATATTCAGTTACAAGAACACACTGAGGTTCAATACGTTTCAATCTGCTTGGTAATCCATCTTTATCTTATGATATACACACATATAACACTTTCATTTCACAAATTATTTATGTTCATTCGAAACTCATATTAACCCTTGCAACACATGAAGACACAGTTGATGGATCACAAAACCAAAATACAAATAAATTTGTTCCAAAATTCAACAAGTGAAAAGACAACCTATAGAATGAGTAAAATTATTTACACAACATGTCTGATAAGAAATAAGTAACCAGAAATACAAAGAATTGTTTACAAATCAACAATAAAAAGATAAATAAACCAATTACAAATGGATAAAAGATTTGAATAAACATTTTTCTAAAGAAGATATAAGAATGGTTAATAAACTGGGTGTGGTGGCAAACACCTGAAGTTTGCACATTTTGCCCAGCCTAGACAACTAAGCAATTTGTAAGACCCTGTCTCAAAACAAAAAATAAAAAAGGGGCTGAGAATGTAATTCAATGCAAAGCCCCTGGATTTAGGTCCCAGTAAGTAATACACACAAATGACCAATAAGCATATGAAAATATGTTCAACATTATTCATTGAGGGAACACAAGTTAAAACCAGAAGAGATATCCCTCACTCTACAAAATAGTGTCAGAATGTCCAAAATGCTCTCTTTTAGCTACTCTGAAATATAGAATATAGCATTTTTAACTACAGTCACCCTACTATAAAGACAACACCAGAACCTATTTCTTCTATCTAAATGTAACATTGTACCCTTGGACCAACCTTTCCTATCCTCCGCCACCTTCAGAGTCTCTGATAATCGTATTTCTATTCTCAATTTCAATGAGAATATAAATGAGTTGGAATATAAATTAATACAGACATTATGGAGAAAACTATGGAAGTTCTTCAAACACTAGCTATAGAATTACCATATGACCTGGCAATCTCACTACTTGTATCCAAAAGAAATGAAATCAGTATGCTGTAGAGATATCTGTATTCCCAGGGTCACTGCAGCACTGTTCACAATAGCCAAGAAATGGAAATGATATAAGTGTCTATCAACTGATGAATAAAGAAAATATAGTACCTACACACAATGGAACACTATTCAGTCATAAACATGAAATCCTGTCATTTGTGATAACATGAATGGAACTGGAGATTATTATGTTAAGTGAAAGGAGTTAAGCAAAAAAGACAAACACTATATAATCTCACTCTTGGAGAACCCAAAAACAACTGGATCTTAATTTCTAAAAATAAAAAATCCATATTATAATTTCACTGTTTCAGTAATTCTAACCATTCTATTTTTAATGAAGTAAAATATGGGCAAAGAACAATATTAAATTTATTTTAAAGACTCATATTAGAATGTGATGTTAAAACAAGAATCCTTGAAAAATCATCAAAATTCATCTATCTACTGCATATAGATTGAGTAGCTATAAACTAAAAACCCAAAGTCTAAAACTTTTTTGGTGTCATTTGGAAATGTTTTAAGTGCCAACATGGTGCTTGTTATGGAGCATTTCAGATATCTGACTTGTAGATTAGCAATACTCAATCAGTAACGTCTATACAAATATTATGAAACCTGAAACAACTTCCAAATCTGAAATACTTCTAGTTTCAAGTATTTTGCATAAGGGATAATCAACTTGAAATAATTTCAGTGAAAGCAAAAATAAACTCTATTTCAACCCTCAACATGAACTTTTATAGGAACTCATAGCCAATATCTATAAATCTGTGATATACATACATGTTTTCCTTTTACAATCACCTAAATCACTGTCTGTACTTTACTTTTTCTCTTACATCATTATTTCTCATTTGTGTAGCTTACTTGTAAATGACTACCATTGATGATTTAAACCAAAACCATAAGTAGGCTGGATAATACTCAATGCAGTTAATAGATGTTCATCTATGTTTTGTACCTACTTCGATAGATAGCAAACTCAATATCGCCTAAGCCCAGCTTAGGGCAGTTTCATTTTTCCTAAGTTTTTCTTTGGAGGACTAGCCACGAAATATGAACAACAAAATACTAATGATGTATTAGGGTGTCAGGATCATGCCTTTTCCTTCTCTACTTTTAAAATCACTTATTTACTAGATACATACTACACAGGAGGGATTATGTAAGGTTGACTAGGGGAATGTAAATTTCAGAAATCACTTTTACACTCAAATTAAGTATTATTATTTATGAAGCAATACCTGATACTTATTAAATGGTATATATGTTTGTGGAATAAATAATTCATGGTCTCATAGGAACAAATAATTACAATATAAGTATGTGCAGGACCCTTGAAATCATAGGACAGATGAAAAGTCCAGAGAAATCTTCACCAGAATTTGGGTCATGAAGGATGAGAAAAATCTGGCCAAAGGCCAGGAACATAGCTAGGAGACTCTGGTGGTAATCTATCATTTTTTTGGCTGCCCAACATCATTTAAACATGTCCTACACATTTTTATGCATCCTGACACTGTCAGTTCCATCTAAAACAAAGTAGAATATATAAAACCTACATTTGTTAGCCTCAGTAATAATTAAGAGTACAGGCATGTGACTTAGTCTCCACCAGTGTAATGCATTTATTGCTTTTAAAACAGACACATGTTCAGAAGTGAACAATATAAAGAAATAGGCCATGAATAGGTCATCCATATTGCTGTTATTGGTGACAACAGAGATCTCATAGTTACTGATTTGCTGGTAGTAGCTCCGTACTTTTTATTAATACAGTTCAACCAAGTGGTTTTAGAGTGGCAATGGCTCCTTAATTGGACTGTATTTAAGGTGCGTGGTTCTGGAAGTTATTCCTATAATGTTATCTGGAGCCTGTTTTGTAACCTTCCTGATGATCTAAGCGCAAACTAGTATCACTTAACAATATACTTAAACTAGCAACAGTGGATTTTTTATGCTCAATAATTTAGGCTACTGATGTATTTCAAGTGACAGAAGGATGGTAGCCAGACTGGACAGAAGGTAAATGATTTTAAAGTCAACACTGTCTCTTTTAGGCTAAAGTATACCTACTAGCCTGACTTCATCTTCATGTGACATGCCTTAGCATCCATGTCTATCACTCCCAAATACTCCATGATAAAGGGCAGGAAGGAAAAGACTCTCCTTAATTTTGACCTCTATTAATTCAACCTCTGATTATATGAACTTATTGGTTACGTACATTATTCTGCTGACTCAAACTATGCTCATTTTCATCAAAATCCATAAATTCTGCTCACACAGGCTAGGGTATTTCTTTGCTGCCTCAGAATATTCTAGTTAAATTTCAGTAAATGTGATTATTGTAAATCTGCAACCCTTAAGTAGAATCAATTTTGAAGCACTAACAACTATGTTTTTATTTGTACACTTGGAAGCCAATCCAGAGAAGGTAGGAATAATCTGCTTTCTTCCCAGTGATATTTCTACATTTACTATGTACATCTATTCATTGGCACACACTGCTGAGATTATGCCATCAGAGTAGAATTATTTTGTAAGGATGTAGGCAACAAAGTAAAGGGAATATAAGATTATACACTACAGAGAAATGTCAAGATTTGCTTATAGTCATGCATATCAAGCCTAGAGTAAACAAACTAGTCTGTAAAGAATCCTGGGTAAATGCAGGGAAGGAGGGATTAGGAGATGAAAAAAAAAGAAGTGGGATGTGTTATGTACATGTACCAACTTCATACCAGGAATGTAAATATTATGTATTGCAAACATGTAAGACAAGAAGAAAGGATGAAAGGAAAAAGAAAAGACAAAAAACAAAGAAGATTAAGATATGAGGGGAAGGGAGGAAAGGAAAAGGGGATGGAAAAAGGAATTAAGATGTGCAATGTACATTTACCAACTTCCTACAAGGAATGTAAATATCATGTACCACACACATGTACAAATAAACTAAATAAATAGAATCCTATTAGTAACCCTGGCTTCATTTTTTTTAAAATCACTCATCTTACACTTTGTTTTACTAACACTAGGTTTATTATAGCTTTATTACACATACTGTTCTGTTTATCATTTCTATCATCTAGTTCATGATATTGGTCTCTCTGCTTGAAATATAGTCATTTTCATCGCCCTCTCCTCCCTCTATACTACTGCTCCATACCAAATCCATATTTGGCTAACTATGTGCTTCAAGACTGCTCAACTACTAATTTTTGAGGATTATTTCCCCAAAAAATTACTAGTTGGAAAATGACAAAACTCACATCTTATTCTTCCATATTAACTTTACTTACATTAAAACTATGATAAATGTATCTTCTCAAAACTACAAGTGAACTGGGGACAGGAATTGACTTTATACTCACAGGAAAGAGCATAGTTCCTATATTACAGTACAAATTTAATAAGTATTTATTGAGTCATATGGTGTTTCTTTAAATATTTTAAATTGCTCCAAAGTGATCTTCATTTTTATACTTTTTAATTTGCTGCATAGGTCAATGGGGAATGTATGTCACTCTATAACAATTCATTTCATTCTTGTAGAAATAAGAAACATATTACTAATCAGGCAGCTGGTTCTTCCAAATCATTTAACTCCAGCCTTATAACACAATAATAAAACTAAATAAAGCAATAGTCATACTTCAATATTAACACTAAACAACATAATTGAATATGAAACTGCTGTGTACACACTGAATTCTTATAATCAAAACACAAAAGCAATCTTTTAGCATGTTTATCATTCAACGTATCTACATGAGAATATATTAAAAATGCCAATTGAAGTCTAAATAATTGACCATTTACAATATTTTAAAGCCACATTTGCAAATACTAAATTCTTTTTCCCTCTTTCTACATATGATACAATTTTCCCTTTACAAATTCCTTCATAATTTCAGCAAACATTGCCTTGTTTTATTTTTCTTTTTTAGTAGTGTGGTTTGAGACATGGGCCTCATGCGAGCTAAGCACATGTTTGATCACTGAGCTACAGTCACAGTCCCAAACATTGCACAGTATTCCCAAAGTTATTACTGAAGAATTAAAGAGAATAGTCAGATGAGAAAGTCCAAAATTGAACCAGTTACCTACAATTCATTATCTTGTGTCTCTCCACATCCTCCCCTCTCCATCTCCTCCAAATGCCATAAACAAAGACAATATAATTTTCAAACTACTTTCTCCTCATCTTTCAATATCATTTTTCTCTTTTGTCTTTTTGAGACAGGGTCTCGTTATGAAGTTCAGGCTGGCCATGTACTTACTTTGTAGCCTGGGGTGGTCTCTAATTTGCAATGATCCTCCAGCCTCAGGCTCTGGAGTACTGGGATTACAGGCATGTACCACTAGGCCCAGTTCCCAGCATCATTTTCTATTTTGATTTTTTTTTCTTTTAGCAGTACTAGGGACTGAACCTAGAGCCTTCACACTGCTACATCCCAAGCCCGTTCCTCCTCCTCCTTCTCCCGTTCCTCCTCCTCTTCTTCCTCCTCTTCTTTTTGAGTCAGAATCTTGCTAAATTGCCCAGACTGGATTTGAAATTGTTATGATCATGAGTCAGCCTCCCACAATGTTGGTATTACAGGTGTATGCCATAACACTCAGCTTTTATTTTCCATTATTATTCTATTTTTCTGTGTGAAAGATAAATGTCAACCTTGTAGATTTTTATATCTCTTTCTTCCCTGTAAAACAAAAGTAATACTCTTTGGCTGTTCTAAAAATGTGCTATAAATTCTGTACATTTTCTATAAATTGTTTCTGTTCCTCCAACATGTCTTTATTTCAGCTTAAGGCTTGATTTTTCTAAAAGCTGTTTTTAAATTTGAACTTGAAGCTAGGATTGGTAATACATGCCTATAATCCCACCTTTCTGGGATGCTGAAGCACAAAAATTCCAAGTTTGAGCACAGCCTGGAAACCCTAACACCTTAGGGAAATGCTGTCTCAAAATAAAACATAAAAAGGGCTGAGAATATAGTAGCTCATTGTGAAGACACTGGGTTCAATCCCCACAATCTTCAGTACCACACAAAATTTTATTTTTAATTTCCCTTCTTCCCTCTGTTTCTTCATAGTAATTATTCAAGCATTCTCCTACTTATAGGCTGTGGCATCTGTAACTCTGAAGAGAATGAATTAATGACACCCTACCTAAAAATATATCCTCACACAAACAATGACTACAATTACTGCTATGGTTTAGATCTCAACCGTTCCCTAACAGTATATGTCTAGAAGGTGATTGGATCCTGGTGGCCCCATACTCATCGGTGGATTCATCCACTGATAAGTTTAGTAGCTGAATGTGCTATTTGGAGGTGGAGCCTTGTTGGAGATGGTCACTTGGGAAGTGACTTAGAAAGGTATATTCTTGTCCCTGGGTCCTCCTTTTCCTTCCCCTTCCTGGTTACTATAGAATGAGCAGCTGCCCTCTTCCAAGCCCTTCCTTCATGCCATTTTGCCCTTGGAGACAGTAGACCATGGGCTGAAACCTTGAACCAAAATACACCTCTCCTCCATTAATTTGCAGGTGTCTCTATTTTGTCCCAGGGACAGGAAAGTGACTAAGATAACTACATTTGAGTATTACAGGGTTTTAAATTAATGGAGCTTTACGACACTTATTTAAATCAATTCTTTTGTAAAAAGATGTCTGTAATTATTCTCACTTCTGTGTGCCAGAAAGAACAAAACAATTAAGAACAAAATATTTCTTTTTTACATTCAAATGAATGTATCAGGAGTTTCTATATAAATAAGCAATTGGCAAATTCTACCTGGCATTAATACCTTATGTTTTCAAAAGATCCAGTTAACTTTACCTATATAGACTCCAGCCACATAACATATGGGAGTGCTGATAGAAAACAAAGTTAAAGCAAAGTCCAAACATACTATTTCTGAAAACAGTATGAAACCAACAGCAAAAAAGAAAATGTATGATTATTAAGTGAATGTTACTGAAAAAAGCACAAAATGTCTTCATTTACTTCCGCTATTGAGGCCCTGTCAGAAGTATCCAACTTTCAACACCTATATATTTTACCTTACCAAGAGGAGGGTATTTGGAACACATATTTCAATATTTGAAAATATAAATATTATTTTCACTTTCTTGTAATCCTTAAAACTGATCTTAATCTTCAACCAGTGGTTTCCAAAGTACAGAGATTACATAAATGACTCACTGGGGTTTGGAAAATTCTTATTACTCTCAAAAAATAGAAGAAAGTAACATTTACCAAAGCTTAGCATGAAAATAAGCACTGGGTCTCTCATTGGCTCTATAAATTCAAATGGTACATGGTGCAGCTTAGGGGACCAAAGGGATCATCAGAATACACATTTCTTTCAGTGTACTGCAACAAAATACAATTGGCATGTACCAGGTTACACGGAGTTACTGATGATATATCTACTGATTATATATCTAATTCAAAATAAATTAACCCTCACAAAATTAAAAAGTAGCTGTAAGTGTTCCCTACAAAGACAAAAGATTAAGAATAGGATACTACCAATAATGCAAACAGAAAGGAATAAGAACTACTAGACTGTTATATCTTCTACTTATAATTCTGAGTCTTTTATCTATTATCACATAGTAAACACAACAAAAATCTAAAGCTAAGAAGCTGTCCCCACAAGACTTGAAATTAAAGTAACAATTTAAATATAGATGTGTAGCAAACACCAGTGATGACCCCCACTTTATGTGCATATTATACTCTAAATGCTAATCATAGTATAAAGGCACCTCAAATGAGCAGGCCCACTTGTGGCTTCAGAAAAAGGATCTATTTCAGAATTACTAATGGGACAATAATAGAGAATAGGGGTAGCCCCATAGAATAGGGGTAGCAACTCGAAGAATAAGAAACACCTTTAAGATGGAAGGAGGACCAGTTAGGGAGCTATCTTAGAAACAAGAGACAGCTAACAGTTATCAGAACCAAGAACCTGCTGGGCCCTGCAGCTTCCATGATGCAAAAATATGAGAAACTGGACAAAACTGGGGAAGGCATCTATGGAACAGTGTTCAAGGCCAAAATCCAGAAGACTCATGAGATTGTGGCTCTGAAGTGGAGGAGGCTGGATATCAATGAGGGTGTACTCAGTTTAGCCCTCTGGGAGAGCTACCAACCTACTCAAGAAGCTAAAGCACAAGAACATTTTCAGGCTTCATAGTGACAAGACGCTGACTTTGGTTTTCAAGCTCTGTGATCAGAACCTAAAAAAAGTAGTTTGAAAGCTGCAATAGTAAAAAAAAAAACCAAAGCTGCAATAGTGACCTTGATCCAGAGATTATGAAGACATTCCAATTCCAGCTGCAGAAAGGCCTGCGATTTTGTCACAGCCCCAATGCACCACACAAGGACATGGAGCCAGAACCTGCTTATAAGCAGGCATGGAGAGCTGAAATTGGCTGATTTTAGATTGGCTTAAGTCTTTGGGATCCCAGTCCATTGCTACTCCACTGAGATGGTCATGCTGTGTTATAGTCTGCAGGATAGTCTCTTTGAGGCCAAGGTATACTGCACATCCACTGACATGTGGTCATCCAGCTGCATCTTTCCAGAGTTGGTCAATGCCAGGTGGCTTCTTTCCCCTGGCAATGACATGGATGACCAGCTGAAGAGGATCTTCAAGCTGCCGGGGATGCCAACCAAACTGCCAGACTATAAGCCCTACCCAATATACTCAGCCACAATAGCCCTGATGAAGATCATGCCCAAGCTCAATGTCACAGGGAAGGACCTGCTGCAGAACCTCCTGAAGTGTAATCCTGCCCAGCATATCTCAGCAGAGTAGGCCCTCTAGCACCCCTACATCTCCAACTCCTGTCCCTCTTAAGCCCTGAGTCCCCTGACAGGCTGGGACCTGGCCTGTTTAACCCCCAAGAAGGTGGGGAGGAGAGGCATTGAGTTGCTTAAGTCCAGCAACCAGCTGTGCTGGGCACAGCCAGGGTGGAAGCACTCTTGTCCAAGATCTTCACCCCCTCCACAGACTTTATTTAATTTCAGTGACTTGCTCCTTTCCCACAAAAACATTAAACTAAAATAAAGAAGGATACCATCTAAACTAAGGCTCTAAGAGTATCTGGAAGACAGTGGCAGAAACATATTAACAGCTATTATGAGAGCTGTACCAGTGGGATATGATATAGAAGCGACTGAGAAAAATGAAGAGTAGAAAATAATTCTGTAGGGTTAAGCTTAACAGAACTGAACTATGGCAAGAACACCAATGAACTCTTAACTATTTCAGTATCACAATAACTAGTAACTAAACTGACAAGCTGGTTAAAGCTGTTAGTGTAAATTCAGAGTGAAGAGAAGAACACTTTAAAAGATTAAAATTGTTAATAGAGTCTCAAGAAATGTTTGTTTTTGTTATTGTCATTTTCAGCAATTAAGGTAGGACAATAAGTGGTAATAAGGGGCTTCCAAGTGATCATGAAATACTGGAAACTGAAGAAAGGGCTTATCTGACAAGGATGGGAATGCTGCAAACATTTATAAAATTGTTTGTATAGAATTTATAGGGCCAAGTGCACCAGAAATTTAAATTAATGAATTATGGATCAGCATCTCTAGTTCTCCTCTGGTCAAAATAAATGATGTAATATGACCCAATGACTTATTTCTCCCTTCTAACATAAACTACTGAATTGTAAAAATAATATGTTTATTATATAAATAGGAAATAAATTTAGATCACAAGCTAGAAAATATGCTAATGAAATGCAAGCTATATGACTATTTTTAACAAAACAAAATGATGTGTTAATTCCTCTGTTCCACCTTACTGCCCCATCACTACTTGTCCCAAAAGAACAGTGGACTTAAGCCTCTTTTGCTTTGAAGAAATAAACACAAAAATGAGATAACTGAAAATCTGATCAATGTGCCAGAAACGAGAGAGCAAAAATAAGTAAGAATCCCGGCTTCTAGCACCTCATAGTGTAAGAAAAACAGGTAAGGATGTTTTAGCTCAAAAAATGGTTACTTTACAAATACCTCTGTTACATAAACAAGTCTCTATTCTGTCTGCGCATGATATAAACACAGTTCACGCAAACACACCTACTTAAATCACTGCTATTCCATACACACACTTTTAAAACTACAACAAATCAGACTCTAACTTACCATCATTTTTTCTAAGAGATCCAGTACTTCCTTTTCTGACAAATTTGAAGATCGTTCATCATATAATGGCTGAGCTGCTGGAAATTCACTCATTGCGACTTGAGAATCAATAGGATGTTGAATAAGAGGTTTTTCTTTTTTGACAGTAGATTTTCTAAAGCTTGTAATTCGGTCACGCTGCAAACAGAAAAAAAAAATTAAAAGCCCTAAGAAAAATATCAAGATCCATAAACATGTGAAGTGAAACATTAAAATGGCACTTAATATATTTTCTTGCTGAGTCTTGACAAAATGTTATTTTAAGCAACAAACTCTAGTGGGAGATTGTAGTTTTGAAACCTTGAAATAGGACTTCAGTTTGAGAAGTGTGGGGATTCCTCAAAAGTAAAATTTAGTCCTGTGTCATGTCTGTTTTACACAGTAAGTAGGTGAAAAAAAAAATCAAAATGCTATAGCTGTTTGAGGGACTTTTCTGTGATGGCAACTTTAAAACTAGGAAACAAGGAGAAAATAACGACAGCCACTGATATCCAATCTAAGGGGAAATTATGATGTTTTTCTTCAAATACAAAAACTGTGACAAATATATATAAAAATTTTGTGAGTGTAGCAGTTAAGCAGAGTAGGTGAGAGCATGAACTCTGATACCAGACTAGCTGGGTTTGAGTCCAGTCTCTGCCATTAACTAAGTAACCTCATGAACTCTGGCTGGTTTCTCTCTGATGGTTTCCTCTATTCTAAAATGAGGATCCTGTTACTACTTACATCATAGGATTATTGAAGATTTAAATATGTTTCGTGAACTCAAGTTGCTATCTAGTGCTGTTGCTGTTGTTACTATTATTATTTTCTCCCAAATTTTTCTTCCCCCAAAAGTTACTGGGGCCAATAAGGGAGGAAAGCAAAAATAAAAACGTCATCTTTTTCATTTCTTAGTATTGTAACATAAACAGAAATTTTTTATTCTTAGAAATCCTATTATGGGTTTTGAACTGATTCTATGTACTATCTCTAAAAAATAAGCTTACTCTTTCATATAAAATAATAAGATCCAAATAAACAGGCCAATTTTCAACCGTGAAACACTGGACATCAAAAATTAGTAATGTACATAAAACTGAATAGAACTCAGTTTTATTCTGGTTTCTGTTAGGAAGCACATGCACACCACCACTCGTGTTAAATAAGCAGATATGTTAGGTTAGAAGGACAGTTCATGGTCACTGCCATGTTACCAGAGTCCAAATTATTTCAACAATACAAAACACATCAAAAATGTTATTAAGACAGCATACGTAAAATTATATTGACCCCTCCATACTACAGGAACATACCTTTTATTTTATTGATTCAAAGAACACTCTTTTAACTAAAAGGTGCACTTTGAAAAAAATATGAGCTGTTTTAAGCAGCTTATTTGGGATTTAAAAAATGAGCCAAATGTGTAGTATCTTACCAAGAGATAATATAAACCAGTGTTTTAGAGCTAGGAAAAAATATGAAAACTCATCTAGCTCAACTCCCTCATTTCACAGAAAAAGTGACATACCCAAATTCATGATCCCCTGGTTCCTTTGTCTTCACATTAACCTAAAATTCATTTCATTAAATTATTTTGAACTATGTTTTCAATTTTTTAACTGAGGGAATTACATTGGTCAAGGAAAAAATATTAAGTAATCCCAAATAAGCTGAGTATATATCCAACAATCAAATTTCGTTAAAAGATATAGTGGACATGAAAGCATTTAAATATGCAATCGATCATTACACTAGCATACTTCTTTCCCATTTCTGTTGTAACACTTGATTTCATAGTAGTACCAGCTGTTTTACTAAGTAACAGCATTACTAACATAGATTTGATTTTGCACTATGTTCTTCATTTTTATCTAAAAAAAATTCTAGTTTCCATTTTTCATTCTCATTTTCTGCTGTACCTTGCTAAGAAAATGAAGTCAACTCCATACTTTCATCACTATTTTACATTATACGTAGATAAGTAATTTCACAGAGAAATATACTGACATTGCTTAAAATACCACTGTTAAAAGTTTAGCTATAAAAGGGCACATTTAAATTTTTAGCTTATAACTTTAACAAGTTTTACTATGATAGACTGAGTTTGAAATATTTGCAGATTTTTAAATTCTATAGCTTATATATGACAAGTAGAATGAACTTAATTTCCTTTCCATTTAAAATTAATTTCCTGATATTAATGCTTAGTAATAATTGCAATTTACTTGACTATCAAAAAGAAAAATGTCTATATTTTCCAGAGTCTAAATTTAATACAGAATTTTTTAAATTATCTGGTTATGGACTATATAAAAATGATAATCTCAAAATTTTGTTAGAACCTCACACACTTGTTCATCTTAATACTGAAAAAATCTACTATATTTTGTAAATATCCACAAATTTTATAACTTACATATTTCAATGCTTTAATGTGCACCCATTTTAATAAAATAACATGCATAATATAACATGCTGCTAAGACCACCTTACCACATCATCTGCCAAAGTTTTTATTTGAATGTTCTATTAGAACCAAAAGGAAACAAAAAGAAATACCAGTCAGACAAGAAAAACTCATAAATCAAACAACACAATAAATGAATGAGTCTCACATTTTATCAATGGTAGCAAGAATTAGAAAGTTTAAAATATAAACAATATATCATTAACAAAACAAAAACAATTTTTTCTAGAAATTAAAAATGAAGGTGGGGGCTATTTTTAAATATTGAGCCCAAGATCCCAAAGCCAGATGTGGATCAGACATCACTATCATAATGCTCAAACATGAGAAAAGATAAAGCAAAATCATAGCCTCCTACAGTTTTTTAAAGTTTTAGAATGAATAATTATTTTTTAAAGATGTCTAATTTTTTTTACTTGTATGGAAAATGTGCATTCCTAATGTTTTCATTGGTGTATGTTTGCAATAAATAATTACATAGTTTTGTGAAAATGGTACATACATATAAAACACCTAATTTTTTAAAATATACAACCAGCAAAATATCACATTGTATATCAGTACAAATAATCAAATAGCTTGAGCTAAGAATTCAGTATGAAGATTCCAATGAAGATTTAAAGGACAGCTTTCTTCTTCTTTTTTTGTGGGGGGGTTGGTTTTCTGAGACAGGGTCTTCCTATATAGCTCAGGCTGGCCTTTGACCCACTATATACTCCAGCTTGGGCTCAAACTCATGGCAATCCTCCTATCTCAGCCTCCTGAGTGCCGGGACTACAGACATACACTACCATACGGTGTAAAAGATACCTTTATAAACATTCCAAATGAAATTGAATCTTGTGATTGTTAATTAACACATGCTTATTTCTCAAAATCTAACATTTTGTGTGTGTGTATTTCTACTTCTAATACTATACTGAGACTCCTGGGAAATGGTCTATTCTAGTTAATAAATTAGTGTATAATAAAAACTACAGTCTATATGGATATAACTACTGAAAAATTAATATAAAATAAAACCAATTCCTAACAATTTGGTAATCTTACATGATTAAGAAGATGGCTCAAGATCTTATAATAACACATGATGAGTATAAAGCTCAATTCTCATTATATAATGAATACACTAATATGTCATATAATAATGATGATATGTTCAGACAAATGTATATTAAGGGAGCTATCATTGAATACCTTAGAGAATACTTAAACTAAGAAGGCTATGATGTCACTAGGTGACATAATGTTATAGGATCACCATTATACATGAGCTTCCATCACTGGCAGAAACTTCACTATGTACTGCATGATTGTACACTGAAGTGTCAAGTAATAGATATATGTAAAAGCAAACAACCAGATTTTTTAAATTGTCAGTTAGGAATTGGATTTAACCCCTTTTCCATATTTCATACATTTATTTCTTACAAAAGAAGCTGAATAATATGTTAACGTGGTCATGCATTCACATTCTTCTTTACTTGAAAAATTACAGTATTCTCCTTGTTGAGGAGCATCCCACTACAAGTTATAAGAAAGAAAGAAGTGGTGGGTCTCAGGATCTCAGAAAACTTTTCCAATATCACCAACCCTATGCTATTGAAATATCCTTCCCTAGATCAGTTAAGGCAAATATACTATTATATGTATAGCCCTTTTTCAACTTTTAATCCCTTCATTCCCTTAGGAATCTAAACTTCTAGTCTCTGTATTATATTTCATCACAAACCCCAATCAGTCTTCATTGCCAAAGAAAAAGAAAGCAGGAGGACTTATTTATACCAGAACTAAAGGCATTTTAAGAGATGATTTCACCCTAGAACTCTCTATACCAGCTATTCTCCGTTTAGCTTTTTTCCTGGTTACATAAAACTTTAGTGCATTGTAACAAGCTTCATGATTTCTTATAATACAAAATCAGACAAAGACATGCCAAAACAGCAAAATTGCCTGAATGAACACTACTACCATCCAGGTATATGCCTGTCCACCTGAGTTTTTGAGACAGATTACAGAGTTCTTGAAAAAACTCCTTTTCATTTTGTTTCCAACTTGTATGGTAATAAACTCAAAGGTTGGGAACACCTCTGTACTGTATATCCAAAGCAAGAATGGTAAATCAAAGGAAAATGCAATTTGCTTTAGTCAAATTCTCTACATTAATGTACACATCAGAAATTCTTCAAATCTGTAAATCAACTGAACACACTGATAGTTTATTCATAGATTTTATAAAGCAAAAAAGACTTGTTAGTGATATTTCACTTGGTCTTTTGTCCCCTCTTTTTTGGAATTAACATAATATGGCCAAAATTCTCATTTTACAAATAAGAGGATAACATTTATGTTAATGGCACCACATGCACTCCATTTGTCTACAGCTAAGACTTCCATGTCACCTTGGTCTCCTTCTTTATTCCCAAGAGACCAGTAGTTAGCTATCCAGTCCTATGATAATCTTTCTGCAATCCAGAGATCTTGTTTAAGCTCCATAATTGCTTTCTTCTCTTTCTCCCTCTTTCTACTTCCCTCCTTTCCTCCCTCCCTGAGACAGGGTCTTGCTATGCAGTTCAGTCTGGCCTTGAACTTCCTATGTAGCCAAGACTGGCCTCATTTCACAGTCATCCTCCTGCCTCAGTCCCCTGATTGCTGGGATTTTACGACTGTGCCACCACTTCCAAATAAACCCCGGTCATCTCTTACCAGACTTCTGAACTAACCTCCTAACCTATGTCCCTGCCTCCACTGTTGCTACCCTACAGCTAAGTGATACTATGAAAACCAGTCAGATTATAAAATTCAGTTGAAAATTTTACAATGGCTATTTTCCCTCCCACTGTAAATCAGTCATTACCATGGCCTATAAGGCCCTATGCATTTGCACACTCCCCAGAGCTGACATCATCCTCCTACTGGTCTCCCTTCATCTAGTTACAGCCACACTGATCACCTCACTACTCTCCAATAAAGCAATGAACCATAATCACTGGCTCTTCCACCTGCCTGGAATGCTGTTTTCCATTATCCATGCATCTTCCTTCTCTCATACTTGTTGCAGGGTTTTGCTAAATGAGTCCTATTCTATGTATAGTATTTTAAGTGCAAATATTGGCTTGCTTTATACGTTCCTGGCACTCCTGACTTGCTTTATCATGCTCCACTTTTCCTTTTTTTCCAATAGGAATTAATACACTGAACAAAATAATTTACTTTTTCTTTTTTGGTTTCTTCTACTAAAAATATGAGCTCTACAAGGACAGACGTTTTTGCCTCTGGTATTAGAACATACCCCTAATGTCTAGAGCTTAATAAATATTATTAATGATACTCATACTCTCATTCATATAAATATTCAATGATGACCTATAAAGACTAATAGCCTTAATAAGGCATTCACAGCCCTGTATAATTTGGCCCTGCATTATTCTTCTTCCCTCAAAAACCCTGTGAGGTAAAAAATAAGTGTACAGCCTCTGTATCCTGTCTGTGCCTCTGATGTGCCCTCATTTTGCTAGGTATGTTTTTATTTCAAGATTTTCCTCTGAATGTAAAGTTTACTGATAAATCAATGTGGATCTCAAGTCAAAAAGTACTGGAATACAATAATGCTTTTTTTTAATCTTAAAAGAATTTTTTTCAACAGTATGTGAAGGATAGGGCACACCACGGCATATAGGAAATTATACTTTTGTTAAAAATTATTCTGGGAAGATGACAGAGCAGTAAGCAGCAGAGAAAACAGCCTTTCAAGGGTCACCATCTAGATGCTGGAATATACTGTTGAGAGGAAAAAGGAAGGGGGTGGGACCCCTGAACCCAGGAAGAATCTGAAGTGTGAATTGAAGCCCAGAAAGAGAGTTAAAAAAAAAAAAACTTCAATGAAGAAGGATATGGTAACAGGCAGCACCTTCGCCCAGAGCCAGACTAACTGCACAAGAGGAGCTACTGGAACCTGGGGAAGAATGATCATGGTGAAAGTGGTGGCTGGTGAGCCCCAGGCTCCTGGAGAGGCGCAACAGTGGAGGAGAACAGCAGACCCGGAGGACTGCACTGGCCGGCAGTGAGTGCAGAGGACTCAGTCCTCCTGTAGGACAGAGCGATTGGCCAGTAGCCATTTTGGGGCCAGGCCACATAAGCGCCTAACCAGAACTGCTGACAGCTTCCTCCAGCAAATGCAAACTGGGTGCAGACCCAGTGAAATGGCGTGGACTGTGGCAAGCCCAGTGAGTCTGGTCTTGGGGCAGGCCTATTAAGGTCATCTACTACTCTACCATAAAGCAATGGTTGGTTTGCTGGAATACAGAGGCACAATTTAGAACTCTGTCTTCATAGGCTGTCTACTATCGAACCAAGAGAGAATGCTGAAAGTAGACTCCTTTTTGATGTTGTTTCTTTGTTTGTTATCTTTTTTTCTTGTTTGTTTTGTTTTATTCAGTTGGTTTTTTTATTTCTCTATTTCATTGTTTTTTTTTTTAAATGAGTGTGAGAGTGGTTCCTAACCTCTTTGTGGATATGGTTCTGTTCTGTTCAACCTTTTATTTCTTCCACCTCTATTTTCTTTCAATCTTGTGCACCAGTTTCTCCAACTTGGCAAGACTCATCTTTATCCTCCAATCTTACTTGTAGTCTCTTTCTCTTTTTCCACTTCTCTATTATCTCCTTAAACCATTTTAAATTGTAACCCCGAGGACAAAAGTGACACATTTTGAACTTACATACTGCATGTAAATATCTAGTTGGTTTTACATTTTGTTATATAGTCACAAATCTAGTTTATACAGATAAAAGTTGCAAATTAAGGGTTAGCTTTATTTGCTGTTTTTTAGGCTGTGTTTGATGCTATTGGTACCACTATAGCCAAAACTGACCTAAACTGTTCTAAACAGCTATTGGCCCTGATAATCCACAACTGAAATTAACTAAGCATCACAGAAAATACTGTTGCACAGTTCCAAAACACCAGGGAGTATGATAAACAAGCAACAGCTTCTCATCTCCAACAAATTGAAGAGTTTAAGATCTTCCAACAGCTACACCTGGAAGATAACTAAGAGAAGTAATCATCATGTAAGTGTCCTAAATACCACCAATAAAGCAACCCACCATAGACAACTTACAAGCATCACCCCAGGAATTAAACTAAAAAAGAAATTAGAAGACACTTAAACAAGATGCAACCCCAGATATCCAGTTCACCAAAGGTAAACTCAGGGGAAAATGAGGTGGGACAGTCCCCACCAGATCCCTCCAAAGTGGAAACAACAGAGCAATTGAATGAGACTCTGGAAAAAATGAAATCAGAAATAATCTCTCAAATACCTACAGAGATTACCAAAATATACACCATGTTTAGTGAAATTAGAGCAGACACAGACAAAAAACTAGATGAGCTTAACCAAATTATGGAAGCACAGGATAGGAAAAAAATGGAATCCATACAGCAGCTTCAAGCAGATACTCAGGAAAATAAAAAGTGAAAGTATTCAAAGCAGATTAGAACAATATGAGGACAGGATCTCAGATAATGAAGACAGGCTTGCAGTTAGTGACCAAGAAAAGAAAAGACTTCTCAAAATTGCAAAAGACCATGAGAAATCAATCCAGCAGCTGCTAGATAAAACAAACAATAATGTAAGATTAATCAGAGTCAATGAACAAGCAGGAGATACCACAAATGAAATTAAAAACATATTCACAGACATTGTGACAGAAAACTTTCCTGGTAGAGAAAAAGAATTTGATATACAAAAAAGTGAGATATATAGAACTCTAATTAGCAGAGATCAAAAAAATCTACAGCCAGGCATATCATAGTCAACATTCCAGAAATTCAACACAAGAATAGAATCTTAAAAGCTGTTACGGAAAAGAAACAAATTACCTAAAAAGGAAAGCCCATCAGAATCACAGCTGACTTCTCAGCACAAACTCTCAAGTCAAGGAGAGCTTGCAGTGTAGTCCAAGTTCTAAAGGAAAACAACTTTCAACCCATATTGATGTATCCTTCAAAACTATCTTTCAAAATCGATAGAGAAATAAGACACTTCCATGACAAAGAACATCTGAGAAAATTTTTGACTACCAAACCAGCATTCCAAAATGTTTTGAAGAAGATTCTAGGAGAAGATAAGGACTATAGCTCCATGAACCCTAAAAGAAGGAGTCTACCAGGAGAGGCAAACAATTACAAGGAAGGAAAAAAAGGGAAGAGGGGATCCAAAAACAGGAAAATAATCTGACATGGATAACTCAATATGTATCAGTTTTAGCCATCAATGTCAATGGTCTTAATTCACCAGTCAAAATAAACAGACTAGCAGAATGGATCAAGAAACAAGATCCACAATATGCTGCACACAAGAAACACATTTAATTCAGAAAAAAATTCATAGACTGAAAGTCAAAGGATGAAAAACAATACTCCATATCACAGGAATCTAGAAAAAAGCAGAGGTAGCTATTCTACTTGCAGACAAAGTGAATTTCAAGCCAAGAATGATTATGAGAGATAAAGAAAGTCACTACATTCTTGTAGGGAACAATCCAAGAGGAAGAGATAACTATCATAAATATATATGCAACAAATACCAGTGTACCCAGCTATATAAAACTATTATTAATCGACATAAAAAGTCATATAAGCCCTAATACAATTGTATTGGCAGTCCTCAATACCCCACTGTCACAAAAAGATCAACTAGACAAAAAAATCACTAATGAAACATTAGAACTAAATCAAACTTCTGAGCAAATGGACTCAGTAGATGTCTATAGAGTGTTGTACCCCACAACATTAGAATACACATTCTTCTCAGCTGCACACAGGACATTCTCTAAAATAGACCATATACTGGCTTACAGAAAATGCACAAGTTAATGTAAAGGAACTGAAATTATCCCATGCATCCTATCAGATCATAGGGCAATGAAATTGGAAATCATGCCAAAGTGAACCACAAGAACTTCAGAAACATATGGAAATTAACTAGCATGCTATTGAACAACCAATGGGTTACAGATGAAATTAAAGAAGAAACTAGACAGTTTTTACAGTTGAATGATAATGACAACACAACATACCAGAACTTGTGGGACACAATGAAAGCAGTCTTAAAAGGGAAATATATAGCAGTAAATACTCAGATCAGGAAAACAGAGCAAAAGCATATAAACAACTTACTGTTGAACCTCAAGCTTCTAGAAAATAAAAAAAGCAGGCTCAACCAAAATCTCATACAAGGGAGCAAATTATAAAGAACAGAGCAGAAATTAACACACTGGAGACTAACAAAGAATTACAAACAATCAAAGAGTTGGTTCTTGAAAGAGTAAAAAAAAATTGACAAACCCTTAGCCAACCTTATCAAAAAAAGGAAAGAAAAGACTCAAATCCATGCAATTAGGAATAAAAAGGGTCGAAATCACAACAGACCCTACAGAAATCCAGAAAATCATCTATAACTATTTTGAAAATCTGTATTCTAATAAGATAGAAGACATAGAAGAAATGGACAGATTCCTAGATACATATGAATTAACAAAGCTGAATCAAGAATATATAAAAATACTAAATAACCCAGTATCAATCAATGAAATCAAAGATGTAATTAAAAACCTATCAACAAAGAAAGGCCCTAATGGATTCACTGTTGAATTTTACAAGAAATTTAGTGAACACTTAACACCACTACCTCTAAAACTCTTTAATGAATGTGAAAGGGAAGAAATACTACCAAATTCATTCCTAGAAGCAAGTATTACTCTGATTCCAAAACCAGAGAAGGACCCAACTAAGAAAGAGAATTAGAGGCCAATCTTCCTAATGAACATCAATACAAAAGTCCTCAATAAGATACTGCAGCAAATCGTCATAAAAATTATACATCATAGTCAAGTGGGATTCATCCCAGGGATGCAGGGATGGTTAAACAAGTGCAAATCCATAAATGTAATACGCCATATTAACAGAGCCAAGGACAAAACTTGTAGGATCTTCTCAATAGACGTAGAAAAAGCTTCTGACAAAGTTCAGCATCCATTCATGATAAAAACTCTAAAAAATTGGAATAGTTGATTTTTTCTCAATCTGATAAAGGTCATGTATGACAAACCAACACATCATAATAAATGGACAAAAACAGAAAGTTTTCACTCTAAACTCAGGAACAAAACAAAAATGTCCACTGTCTCCACTCTGATTCAACATAGTACTGGAAACTTTAGCAGGAGCAATTAGACAAGAGAAAGAAATAAAAGAAATAAAGATAGAAAAGGAAAAAGTTAAGCTATCATTCTTTGCAGATGACATGACACTCTACTTAGAAGACCCCAAAAATTCCACCAAAAGACTTCTAAATTTACTGTTGGAAGACAAAGTAGGTAAAAACCTCGAAGATATAGGGGTAGGTAGAGAATTCATGAACAAGAATCAAACTGCACGGGAAATACTTCCCAGAATCAATAACTGGGACCATATCTTATTAAAGAGTTTCTACATGTCAAGAGATTTCCAGCAGAGTGAAAAGAAAACCCACAAATTGAGAAAAAATCTTAATGGTTTTTCCCTCAGACAAAAGACTTCTGTCTAGAACTTATAAAGAATTAAAAAAAAATCAGATCCTCAAAATTCAAAGACCCAATCCAAAAATGGGCATCTGAAACGAATACACAGTTCTCAGATGAAGAAATACGAATGGCAAATAAATACATGAAAAAATGTTCATCATCATTAGTCATGAGACAAATGCAAATTAAAACTACACTGAGATTCCATCTCACCCCAGAAAGAATGGCCAGGATAGAAAAAGCTACCAACAACAAGTGCTGCAGAGGCTGTGGGGAAAAAGGAACTCTTCTGCACTGTTGGTGGGAGTGTAGACTGGTGCAGCCACTGTGGAGGTCAGTCTGGAGATTCCTCAAAAAGCTGGGTTTGGAAGTCCCATTTGACCCAGCTATCCCACTTCCCAGAAGAACCGAAAGCAGTTTAATAAGCAAATTCAGTAACGTAGCTGGTTACAAAGTCATCACTCAAAAATCAATAGCTTTCTTGTATATAAATAGAAAACTCACTGAAAGAGAAATCAGAGAAACAATACCTTTTACAACAGCATCTGTCTTAGTTACTTTTTACTTGTCACTGAGACAAAATACCTGATGCCCAAAGTTGGGGAAAGAAAGGTTTATTTCTTGCAGTTCTTGGAGGTTTCAGTTCATACCCAGTTGGCTCCAAGGCAGCATGGGTGGCAGGGCAGCCATTCATGGACACTGCAAACAGCAAAAGTCAAGCAAAAGAGCAAGACACACCTTCTCCCCCACAAGGTTACATCAGAGCCTGGCTGCACCCCTGGGCGGGTGAAATACTCACACCACCAATCTGCGTACTACACAATGAACCAATCACAAACACTTTTTGGTTGTGTCTATGATTGCATGAGGCTTGGGGTGGGGCCATAGAAACACAAACCACAACAGCATCCAAAACAATAAAATGCTTAGAAATCAATCCAATGAAGGAAGTAAAAGATCTATAAATCAAAAATTACAGTACTGTGAAAAAGATTGAAGGACATATCAGAAAATGGAAAAAATCCCTTGTTCTTTAACAAGTAGAACCAATATAGTGAAAGTGGCCATAATTCCAAAACTTTTGTACAGATTCAATGCAATCCCAATCAAAATTCCAATAGCATATCTCCAAGAATTAGAGAAAACAACCCAAAAATTCATCTGCAACCAGAGGAGACCTAGAATAGCAAAGGTAATCCTGGGCAACAAAGACGAAACAGGGGCATCACAATCCCTGGCTTGAAATTATACTATAAAGATACTGTGATAAAAACAATGTGGCACTGGCAAAAAACCAACCCTAAGATCAGTGGAATAGATTACAAAATACAGAAACAACTCCAGAAACACTAAGCCACCTTATCTTTGACAAAGGTGCCAAACACATTCACTAGAAGAAAGATGGCCTCTTTAATAAATGGTGCTGGAAAAACTGGCTCGACCCATCCCAAAGATTAAAACTGGACCCATCTCTTTCACCATGTACTAAGCTAAAATCAGAATGGATCAAAGATCTTACTATTAAAAAAGAAACATTAAATCTGTGGGAAGATTGATTAGGTAAAACTCTTGAGGACATTGGTGTAGGCAAAGACTTTATGAAGAAAACCCATATTGCACAGGAACTATCACAAAGAATCAACAAATGGGATCTCACCCTACTGAAAAGCTTTTGTACAGCAAGAGAAACCACCAACAGAGTGAAGTGAGAACCTACAAAGTGGATGAAAATATTTGCCTGCTGTTCCTCAGACAAACAATTACCATCAAGAACATATAAGGAACCTAAAAAAATCAATTTTCCTAGATTTAAAGACCTAATCCAAAACTGGGCATCTGAAATGAATACATACTTATCAGATGAAGAAATGCAAATAGCAAATAAATACATGAAAAAAAAATATTCAACATCACTGGTCATTTTAGAGATACAAATTAAAACAATACTAGGATTCCACCCTACCCTGGAAACAATGGCTAGTACTAAAAAATCAACCAATAACAAATGCCGGAGGGGCTGTGGAGAAAAAGGAACCCTCCTCCACTGTTGGAAAGCAGACTGGTGCAATAACTGGAAATCAGTGTGAGGATTCCTCAAAAATTGAGGATTGGAAGTCTCATTCAATCCAACTATTCTCCTCCTGGGTATTTTCCCAGAAAAATTAAAAATGTCATATTACAGCAATATATGTGCACCCATGTTTATAGCAGCACAATTTGTAATAGCTAAATCTTGGGAACAACTAAAATGCCCATCAACCACAGAATAGATGAAAAAGAGGTGATATTTTCTACAATGGAATATTACTCAGCTATAAAATAGATGATCTTGAGGCTTTTATAGGTAAATGGAGACAACTTGAGACTATACTCATAAGTGAAATAAATCAGACTCACATTTATAAATATCATATTCTCTCTAGTGTAAAAAATAATAAAAACTGAAAGTAGTATGATTCAAAATGTGCAATAGATATTATAATAATGAAAGGGAAAAAAAGTACTCAAAAGGACAGAACTACTAGGATAGGGGAAAGGAAAAATAGAAGAAAGGAAAAGATTATATGTATGTTAGTAAACATATATAAATTTATGTATGTATATGTATGCTAGATAACTATACTATTAATCTCTTAGTTGATCAAAAAGAACAGCTTGTGCTGTTATTGTTTGATTGATCATTTTTGTATCTAGATTTTGTAACCTGAACAACTAGTTCTAAGATAACAATGTGCAATATATTAACTAGTGTTAATTCCCTACTTTCTTTTTTGAAATTCTGTATTATTTGTATCCATTTTTGTTTTGATTTTTTTAAAAATGTTTAAATGTGGAAAAAAAGAAATTACTATGTGTTGCAATTAAATAATTTGCAATAGAAAACAAATAATGCCTGTCACATAGTTATCTTTAAATATTAATAAAAAGATTTGAAGGGACCCCATCACAGTAAAAAATATACATGTTCAGAGAATCATAAGTTGTTTTTTGACAATATTAAACCATGGTTATATGAACTGATCTTTAAAATGCATTTGAAAACTGTTGCATTAAAAAGAATTTTCAAGACTGCTGGAATAGCTCATTTACTTGTAGGGGCTGACTTAGCATACATGAAAGCTTGAGTTTGATCACAAGCACCACAAAAATAAATAAAATACATTTGCATGTACAGTAATGTTGTTCAAAGATAAGCTCTCAAGATTCATCTGAATGTATTTTATGTAGGTATATGCATCTCTTCCTCACACCACACAAAATAAATGTAGATTTAAGTATAAACTGCACAGCTAATATTGAGCTTTTTAAAAAAGACAAAAATGACCCAAACCTCTTTATTAGAATCACTTCTTGGAACTGAAAGCAATGATTAAAGTCATTTTACTAAATTTTTATTATGCAAATCTAAGGATAATGGTCATTACAATGCAGGCAATAGCACCAATAAGGAGAGTGACTATACATTTTCATTAAAATCAACTCTGGAAAAGCAATCAAATTGTGCAGAATTCAAACATTCAGAGTTTATTAAATTTCATTTGATTGACTATATTAAATATAACTTGTTATAGTATAATGTGAGTACTGTATAATTATAAAAGTATCACTCTAGAGTCTTAGCCCCTTAAGAATAAGAGAAATAGCTGACTTATAAACTCTCATGCTGAAGTTCCAATTGCAATGCAAGAGATCATTATTGCAAAATATTAATTTATAGTTTTCTCAGTCGGGCAGAAATTAAGAAAAACAGAAAGATACAAAGATTGAAATTTCATCACTAATGATACATGGTAATACAACGCTTTATGAACACTGTGCAATTATTGTAGTACCACAGGTACTAGACAATTAAATTGCCTATACTTTAATTCAAAAACCTCACACCAATTGAAGTTAATCACACTACTTGATAAATTTTATTCTCTTCTAAAGGAAATCAATAATTGGCCATTGCAACAAAGAAGAAATATGAATTAGTGACCCAGTTTGAAGTTTCCTGCTCTCCAAGAAAGGTAACAACAATAAGACACAAAAACACAACTCAATTTGATATAGGGGAATGAAACTCCCGACCTACTATGTCCACGAGTTCCTGGTCTCTGAAACCGAAGAATGAATTTTAGGAACAATGGAGGTGAAGAGTGGAATATATTTATTGAGAAAAAGAAAGCTTCTGTCTGAAGAGAGACAGAGGGGTCCCAAGCGGGTTACCAAAGACTCTGTCTTCTCCAGGGACTTTTATAGAGTAAAACCATGGGTTCAAGGTAGGGGAAGACTGGTAGCTCACAAGGTACATGGACATAAGGTGGGACACAACTATCGTTAGCCAATAAGATCAATAATTCAGGTAAAATTGATTACATTAGGGACAAATGGGGAAGCAAGTCATGTAAAAAAGGGGCATTCTTACAGAGCAGTGACTTTCCTAGGGGGATGAGAACTATTTAGGGTATCAATCCTCAGGATATGGGTGCATTTGTATGGTCTTTTGTCTTGAGGACTCATCCACAGCAGGAGGTGTGAGCTTCCCAGGCAATTTCCAGGTGTCTGCACTGGCTCTATTGAGGAGCTAGCCCTGTCTCACTGCCTATAATATTTCTGACTAACTCAGCTGCCTATAACAAATTGAACAAAATATTTGAGCATTTATCATGCACCTGTCCAATGCTGGACACTAGGAATGTAAGGTAAACAAAAAGAGTGTGTTTCTTCCTTATGGAGGATGAAGTTTAGCTGAAGAGCAGAGGAAAGAAAGAACAATCACAAAAAGAGATTCTGAGATTTTTGATAAGTTAATACTATATTTCAGCCTCCACAAACATTCCAAGTTAGAAAGACCTTGAGGAAACTCCTGCCCAATACCTATTCAGGTCAGTGGCAGTCACAGATAGCAGTAGATACTATTCAAAAGCTTATCTTCCAACATTTCAGATTCTGTGCTCTGAACTTTAAAAACCCATAAGAAAAAATGTTTAACATTGTTGGTCACTTGAGAAATGCAAACTAAAACTATACTGAGATATCATCTCACTCCAGAAAGAACAGCTAACATCAAGAAATTAACCAGTAACAAATGCTGGCAGAGCTGTGGGGGGAAGGGAACATTTCTCCATTGTTGGTAGGAGTATAAACTGGTATGACAAGGAAATTAGTGTGGAGATTCCTCAAAAAACTAGGATCAGAGGTCCCATTTGACCAAGCTATTCACCTTCTGGGTATCTACCGCGAAGCATTAAAAACATCATACCACAGTAATATATATGTGCACCCATTTGTAGCAGCACAATTTATAATAACTAAATCTTGAAAACAATCTAAATGCCCATCAACTGAGGAATGGATAAAAAAAAAGATGTGGTATTTTTATATAATGAAATGCTACTCAGCCACAAACAACCATAAACTCGAGGCCTTTATAGGTAAATGAATGCAACTAGAAACCATACTCATAAGTAAAATAAATCAGACTTGCATGTGTAAATACCATATTTTATCTCACTAGTGTAAAAAACTGAAAGGATAAATAAGATACAAAAGTTACAATATAGTAAAGAGGAACGAAACAGCTCAAAGGGAAATTATATTGTTTGATCAATCTTGCATGCCTGTATCTGGTAGCCTGAGCACTTATTTTGAGCATAACAATATGCAATATAACAAGCATGGTTAAATTCCTCTCATCTCGTTTTGAAATATTATACTGCCTTTTTCTGTTATTGGTGTTGTCATTTTGCTCATGTTGTTGTTTTTTAATTGTTTCTTAATTTCTTTTTCACTTTAAAATAAAAAATAAAATAAAATAAAATAAAATAAATAAAATAAAATAAAATAATAAACAAAAACCAGTAAGACCAAATGAAGGTAATTCAATGCTATTCAACCACCTGGCAACTAAGTTGATTATCCTTGTAAAAGCATTCAAATTATTTTTTTTCAAAATACTTATCATAAAAAGATTTCTGTGTTACTTGAGTAACTCTCAATTGTGTTCATTTCACCAAGAAAGTCACCTTCAGGTATAATCTGATTTTTAGAAATGAGCTAATTGTAGCAGTTTGTTTCTAAAAGTAATAGGAAGAAAACTAATCTCGGTTTTCATAATCATTGAAATATTTATTGTCTATATTTGAAATTACTCCAAAAACATTCTTTTATCTCCTTTTTTCATCTTGCATTTTCTTCATGAAGCAAAACACTGTTAACTCACTGGATTATTTTTGTTAACCTAATACAACAAAATAGCCCAATCTTATATGAAAAATTTTGCCATAAGCTTCAATCTTTGAATGCCAGAATGAATAACTATGATATGGGAATCCATCAATCTCTTTTGTTTAACAACCATGATCAGACCCAAGTATGATCAGGAAATGTATGTTTGCTGCCTGGGTCTTAAAATATTTCACACTAATGAATTGGAGGAAGTATTTTACCAACTGAATTAAGCAAAAACAATTACAGGAATAAGCCAGCTTTTTAAGAGCAGGAGCTTCTTTTACAGTTAAGAAATGTTCATTTGCTTTGTACAGAACCTAAATGGAAAAAAATGGACATGAAATTTCTTTCTCTTGTCCTATGTATAAAAACAAGAATGAAAAATGAAAAAGACTGGTTTTACAAATACCAAAATTTCCAAACCCAGTGTAGTATTTTCACATAACATTTAGATAAAATAAGTTAGGCAAGTGGGGCTCAATATTTTAAAAATTAATTTTTACTTTCTCTGTTTAAAAAAAAAACTGAATGGAACAAACATTAACTAAGTACCCATTAAGTAGCCAGTACTTTAGGGCACACCAAAATATAAGATATGATTCTTTCTCTGAGGCATTTACAATCTAACCAGGGAGTGAAATCTAACCACAGAAATACAGATAATTAAATGCTAAACTACGAGGTTCTAAGCCTCTCCTCCTTCCTTGGCAGTATCACTTAATCTAGTGTTATTATCTTCACAGCATAAACCACTACCTGAAATGACCTTTGCTCACTCTGCACTTGTTATTGTTCTACTCTCTAGAAAACAAGTTCCCTCACAGCAGAGACTTTAAAGGTCTCATTCACATTCTGATCTCTGACACTTTAGAACAATGGCCGGTACATAATACCTGCTCAAATAAATGGTAATTAAATTCACTAAAGTATAATAAGAATTTGAAGAAGAAACAGATAAAGCTAGCTTCACTGAGAAGCTATGTAAGAATTGTGCCTTAATTTGGGGGCAGAAATAGCCACAATGAGGAAAGGCCAGAATAGTCAGACAAAAGCAGCAGGATTAACATTTTATTTGAAGGAAATTGACAGATACTAGTCTATAATCTTTTACCTGAAACACTTGATGACCTATATCTTGGAATTCAGAATGTTTCATATCCTAGAAAGATGGATAATAGGAACAAGGATAGATCTTTTGCAGATGGGTAGAAAACCAAAAGATGGAGAGAGAAGACTGAAAAGTTCTTGCCCTAGTATAAATTACTGTACAATTATGGCAGTGCTCTAACGTGGCAGAATGCCAAAGTGGGAAGGCTTACCACTTCCTGCTTCTTCAGTCCTAACTGCAACTCATCTTTCTGTTTGCACACACAGAGAATTCCAATTGGTTCCTCAGACGTCATCAATATCCATCCCATGTGCCACTTCCAATCAGAGGTCGTATAACCCGAGGCCTCTCTCTATCCTCTCGAAGGAGACAGCCCAGTTGCCATGCGTTGTGTGCTCCTTTCCATGTCCTCAACTCAATAAGCCTGTTCGTTTTATACTGTTGCTTCTCTATTGTGTCAGAATACTCTAACAAAGACAATTAAGTGGGATAGAAGTAAAAAGAATTAAGACGCTCTACATATATGTGCCCACTATCTCTAATGAGTGCAATCATTATGTACTACAAACATCTGCTAATAAAAGTTT